>KK115279.1:627830-643198 GCA_000611955.2 Stegodyphus mimosarum | reverse complement strand
ATATATATATATATATATAATTCCTTATCATATATATATATATATTATTGCCAATTTGTATTTCATTCGTAGTATTATCACTGAAGCACGTGACGCTGAAATCCAAAAAAAGAATAGCTGAATGCCCTCAAGTTACGCAAACAACTCTTTCTATATAAAAATTATATGTAAGATACTATACTGATATTTCACCTTATATATGATTTACATTCCTTAGACCGATATTTAATTCATAAAGCTGAAATCTGTAAACAATAGAATTTTCTAGGTCGGAAAACTGTACATCGCATTATGAAAGCAATAGAAAAATTATTCCTATTGCTTTCATAATGCGATGTAAAGTTAATTTAGAGGTTAGGTCGTACAGTTAATTTAGTGTGCAGCAAATTTAAAGGATGTAATTTCTGAGTAAACAGCAAAACTAACTGCATTTAATAAAATTTTAAATGAAAATTCTAAAAGTAAAAACACTGATTATGTTAAGGTCATCCAATTTATGTCAACCATTTAAATATATGAAAACATAATACGTAACTGAACTCAAAATGAATAGGAAAAAGTAAACAAAACAAAAAGAAAACAAATCTTTGCAGCTTTTTTTTTTGTTGTTATCTTTATTATATCTGCGAAGCAAGATAAAAATACAGAGATTGTCAATAAACGTTACTTTCATTAACAAAAACATAAATTAAGGAGTTTCATAGTAACATATTTGGCTTTTATAAAAGGAAAGCAAATATAAAGCAATGAACGACTCTCTTTAATCTTGGTCCCACCAGTAGACTAAAGGCTGAAACCGCTGAATTCTAGTAGTTCGAACCTACGTGAAGAGGTTAGTTGCTTGGGTGGTTTTCGTGATTTTTGTCATGTGTATAGTCAGTTTCTCTCAGAAAGTTCTTTACGAGTTGAAACTCTTTCAGTAGGTAGCCCGCATGTGCTTTAACATATCCAAATAACCTAACCTCTTTGACCTTTTTATTGGATTTTAAACTACAGTGAGTTACTTGTCATCTACTTAGCAACTAGTTGGTTACAGATCTTTACTGGCATTCTTTAGAAGATATTTTCAGATTAAAGTTATGCATAAAGTTTTAAAATTCACTTTTCATCCCTATATCTAAATCTGTTTATATCCTGTGCGTCTAAATTAAATATAGAACAGTAAGCCAACCAATCATTACTATCACGAGCTTTTTAAGAAAACTATGAGCTTTCCTTTTGCAATGTTACTCTCTCCCCCTCCCCTTTCTGATATTACGACTCAAATTTATTTTTTAACTCTTCCAATTTCTTTTGGACATGTAATTTTTAACTGACTTTTTTTCCAAGTGTTTAGTTTAAAAGGCAAAATAAAGGACAAATACAATGCTTTCTTAATTGTTTGACTTTACAAATTTGTCTTCATTTTAGGTGTTTTGCGTGTTCATCTATAACAGTATACTTTAATTTAGGTTAAAATAGCACGTTAAAATAACGATTATTGGAGAAAATAAACAACAAGAATCAGCGTATTGTTTGTAAATTTTGCTGAACTAGTTTCTGCAAAACTAGTCCTGTAAAATTTACAAACATGAAGCCGATTCTTGTCGATTATCTTCTCCAGTAATAGTATGCTTTGATTTATACATAGCAAAAATCTATAAAAAAGAAATTAAAAATAAGAATTTGCCCATATAAAATTGAGATATAAATATAACTGATTATCAGAGCTCGTTACAAACTTATCAGTGATTAACAACTGTAATTACTTGCTTTAGTGTAAAACAGAACAACGGAATTGACACTGAATGTAAAAAAAGAAGAAAAAAATTCTCAAACTGCAATATTTTGCAGTTTGAGACGACGTGATTGCCTCTAAAATTTTGGAAGGCTGTTGCTTGAATGAAGGTTATTAATAATATATTTTTCTATCTCTAATTCTGTCTCATAATCTCTTTTTATATTTCTGTGCCTTTATTTAGTTTTTTCAACTTTCTCACTGATATTTGTGCAATCTCTTTTCTAAATATCATGGACGTCATATTATACAACCATTTGCATAGTTCCATGACAATCAAACAAACGATATATTAAGTACTCAATCAGTTACGTTACATTAATTTAATGCATCATAATAGCAAAGGACTAATTGCATAGATATTTCACTTATGATTAAAATGAAATTTAAGATGCTCTGATTTTGTATAATTAACGAAGTTAATATACGCATTTACTTCTACAGCCTCTTGCATGGATTTATAGATTTTTAAATGCAGCTGCAGTTTCATTAAATATACTTCCTTAAACCGTGTGCTCTGATATAGTATGCCTAACGTCATAAGAATTTTTCAAAGAACTGTCCGCATGAAATGGGCTAAAAGAGTTTCCAGTAAATGATTACATATGTATAAATACGAACTGATTAATCAAGTTCTCGAATTAAATATTTTTATTTGTTTTAGAGAAAAATAAAAAAATTAATATTCTGATTTGAACAAAATGTGCAAACCAACCTGAACCATAAAAGTCAAAAATGCATATTTGTTTCTGATAGCTTTGACTTCTTATAATAATAATAGTTTTTAAACGTTTAAAATAAAACAAGCTGCTTTCTAACTAAGGGCTGTGTCTACTAAACTAAGGGTTACGGACAAAGAGATTACTTGAAAGAAAAATTGGAGATAAATTATTCTAAAGATGCAAAGATATCAACAAGACACTTTTTCAGTTTACGAACTGGAAGAATAAAATAAATAAAAAAATTAAATTAATAATTGTCTCAAAAAAATAAAAGTATTGAAAAAATAAAATACAAAATTTCAGTAATAATAATTTAAAAAGTCAGTAATAATTTTATTTCACCGTTTCACGGGAAAATAAAGGAAAGAAGCCAATAACAGAGTTCGAAATGGAGCGAATTCTTTATAGTTTACAAAAAGTGAATTCTTTACGGCAATTTGATGCAAAGAAATGTTTGTAATTTACTCTAGAAGCATTATGTTGGTTGTTCAAAATAAGTAATACTTGCTAAGGTGAGATTATTTCGACACTCTTCTCGGCTTAAAGCTTTAAGAAACCTCATCTCTCTTCGTTTTAAGGATCACCATGTATCAACTAGTCTAATCTTTCTAATATTTTAATTTACTTAGAAGAGCTTTAGTCTACCTTGGTCTTGGACATTTTCCTCGAATAAATTTGTGCAAGACAAGCAGTACATTCGCAAAGTGAAATACTCTAAAGTGGAAAAAGCTTTGCTTTGAAAAATTAAACACACTAATCTCATCATAAATAACAATTTGCAACTGTTTTAGCATGATTCGTTTTCTTAGCGCCTCAGTTTTAACTAAACTTCTCAGACCCGCACTTTTTCCCAAAAATCATTGAGAACGCCATAAAGGTACTCTCTAGAGCCGAAACTTCGTTTTGAATTATTATTGTCCTTACATTATAGTTTCATTTGAATGAGAAAGCGAAATTTTTATTTTTCCTTATAATAATAACGGCTAATCAACTTTTCTTATGAATAAGAATTAAACGAATAGTTTTTGCGAGACAATTAATTCTTCAATAATTTCCTATTGGAAGTTTTCAGAAACATTTTAAAGAAAACCGCAATAAAGTACTACAATACTATTTTTTGTTTTGCTTCAAATATATTAGAAAAACAGTTTAAATAAACAGAATTTGAAGCAAAGATTAAAAGATTAAAATTATATAGATTAAAGGAAATAGGTTAAAATTTCTCTCGGTCAAAATAGAAAAACTGGGATGTAACAGAAAAATTTAGGCAATAAAAATTAAAATGAGTTTCTAAACTTAGAACTGCAATATGCCTCATGTATATTATTCAAAGATCTTTAAAGGATGAATATCAGATAATTTAATTAACCAGAAAAAAAAACAGAAGTGAAACCAAAAACGTATTTCGAAATAAAATAATTCAACTTGCAATAATTTCCAAGTTTTTAAAGCAACTATCGAGATTTGTTTAAATTGATCAGGATTTTAAGACAATAACTTCTGCAACTAAAGTGCATCAAACCTTTGTTTTATACATTAAGCATAATATTTCAAGTAGCAAGATTAGAGTAAAACCTGGATAATTTGAAGATAAGAATAGAAACTGGGTATTTAGTGAGACCTCATATAAAACAGGATATTTATATACTTCAAAACCGGTGTAAACCAAATTATATAGAATATCAAACATAATACAAAGGCACTGAGATAGCTCAAGGCATTAACATACGGAAATTTGTTAATAAAGTACTTGAGGACGATTTTTTTATTTGAGAAGTAGTTGTCAAGAAGAATGGCTTTCGAGATTGCTCAGGATTTGTGCATGAAGATTTGAAGATTGTATTTGCATCAAATGCTTATGATAAAATTAAATTAAAACTATCTGTAGCATCATATTTCAATTTCTGTGAAAAATCAAATATTTTGAAGCGATATGTGTTCTTTTACATCCAGCTTCTTTTATGCGTATCTCAATTAAGCAAATATTAATATTTTTTTGAAGATCTGGATTCAGAAATAAATAAGAAACCTCATTTTTCAGATACCAGTAGGTTCAGAAAGCATTTATAGATTTTTATAGCCTTTTTTAACACATTGGGAATAATATCTATGATTAAGAAACGGGATTTTTAGAAATTATGATGATACGTTCTTTTGAAAGTAATGTAATGACAAAAAATTCCATGAAAACTGAACTGCTTTAAAAGAAAGGACGATGCAGAAGAAATTTTGAAGAAAATTTGGTTAATTTTACTTCACACTTTGGAAAACCAAAAAAATTCCCATGCAGCAAGCATTTCGTACGGAATCAATATGAGCGAGAAACTACTCATATTCTTAGCTTTCTCTACGCAACTACCCCACCAAAGCAATAATTGTTGTTCACTTGTCTGACAGTAACATCAGAACAAGCCCATGAAATTGATCGAAATTGCCGTCTGTCGTTAGCAAAAGCCTTGAGCACCATACTTGTGACAGTACGATTTTCTTCAGTTCCGCCCCCCAATTTCAATGGAAGGCACCCCGAATTGACGGGTTCGAGGGTCCTCTACCACCAACCTCTCGAGAGGACTTTCGGATCACCGCGTATTTCGAGTGCCCCCATGCCGCACAGGGCCTATACATTTACAAACATCCATGCCTTCTCCGGGATTCGGACGCAGGCCTTTCGGCACGGCAGTCAGCGTCGCTAACCAGTATCTCGGATGGGCGGCACAAACCAATAATTTTCTTCCTCCAAGCAAATAATCAGGAATCTGCAACATCAGGTAGAAACTATCAAATGCCCTAAATTCGTGTATTGGAAAGGAGAGAATATATGCATGGGGTTTGTGTTTTGATTTACGGAATGTTTTGCTATAAATGCCTATTCAAATGCCAAAAAGTTTCGCATTTGTACTTCAATAAACATTCCTTAAAGACGTTTCCAAAAGTTCATCTGCATGTCTTGTTTTTTGCATTGAAATAAAATACAAAAGAAAATTGGAAAATTAAATAGTTTAAAAATGTAACTTTGATACCCTCCTTCTAATCAAAGTATTACCAAAACAGTGCCTTCTAGGGAGTAATTAGAATTACTGTTAGTATGTAACTACATTATAATACCTATTACAGTATAAAATAGAAACGAAAGGTGCAGTGGCAACAGTTGTGCACACATTTCTAAAGCAGTATGACAAAATAGTATTGGTGACTTGTAATAAATAAAATAAACTGAAATACTATCATTTGCACATTTTTAAAATTTCATAATTTGATGTTATTCTACGCATTAAAGAATTTAAAATCCCAAAGCTTCTTTCATCAAACTTTATGCATAATTTTTATTTCACTTTATGCATATATATATATACATATTATACATATTATATGTGTATGTATAATCTATCTATCTATCGCTCTCTCACTTTCTCTCTCTCTCTCTCTCTCTCTCTCTCTCTCTATATATATATATATATATATATATATGATTAAAAAAAATCCCACCTATTGTAAAACTTGAGGAAAATGCGAAGGATAGTGTTTCGAGAGCTCCTTCTTTTGGATTTTTTTGACTTGTGATTACTGATCAATATCGCCTCCACAAGACTTTGATATTAATTTTAATAAACGCTATTCTTTTATTTTAACATATGCGAACTGACATGTGTTAACCATTTAGAATTTCATGACTCACCAGTCGAACGCTTATGAACTATCGCAAATATATGGAACGCATACACTCAATTGCCATTAAAAAAATAAATGAGATTAGTTGACAGCCTTGTGAGTTACAACTAACATGGAAAGAAAAAAGAGAAGAAAAGTCTTGTTGGGGAGAAAGAAAAAAAGAAACCAGTGAGGAATTAAGCCATTCTGTTGGCTCCTTTATGGCAATAGTTAGCATCTCGGCCTTACACACCCTCTGTTCCACATCGAACAGCCATATATTTCTTGCTCTTTAACTGTTCTTTGTCTCTACATCTGGTACCGAACTAAAAGGTAGGTGAATAATAACTTGTTACTGAGTTTCGTTGGTCAACTGAGGTTCATCCCATCTCTTAGTTCCCCTACCTGTACAGGGACGTTAGAAGTTAAAAACATTCCTTCCATGTGCTCTTGTGGTGCAGTGATTACCATCCAAATTTCCTGATAATTCCGTATTCAACTCCGGGCTCACTAATAATTCCGTATTCAACTCCAGGCAAAAGTACTGTAAATTTTTCACTCTTCTCCTGTCATGTAGCTCTGTTATACAAGTTGTAGTACTTCCCATGAATCTGCAGAAAACATATAAAATTTAAATTGTTAATACTCCTCTCCCTCACAGTCCTTATTCTTGGTATAACTTAAGCACGCATTATTTTCTTATGCAGTTAAACGTTCGTAAGAAATGTTTTCTATCTACCCGATTTAACACCTAAGTATTAGATAAAACTGTGTACATAAGCATTATATTTTAAGATGTATTTATAGTTGTCGTTGGAAAAGATGAATTTCTATAATTGATACAACGTAATTTAATGTAAATGCTTTCACTGAAAGCTATTCTTTGATTTCTAAGCACTTTATTTAGGACAGAAGATTTTAAAATTCATTATGATATAAAAATTTGTTATGATGAAATATTCTAAGCTCCAAATCTTCCAAAAAATTTTAACATTTGAATAATTTTTTCATGCAAATCATGTACTTAATACAGTTTAGCAAAATTACTAAAATAAAACTTAAACAATTATCTTTCCTTAAAGATAATTGTTTCAGAAAATTAGCCTTTATACTATTCTGTGCACTTTGCATTTAAAAAATTTTAGAAGTGTTAAGGATGATGCATATCTGAGACATTTTCATTGCAAAGAGTTGAGAGCAGGCATTTTGTCGATGATACAAGTTTGGTACCAATAATACTTTCTTTACTAGCAGCTGAAGTTTTAAGTTATTTTGAAATCATCGAAGACTCCTTTTAGAATCAGTATTTTTTGATAAAGGTAAAAATGATTCGAAAGTGCAAATCTTTGCTTCTGAAACTGCAATAAATGAGAACATACTGAAGTGCTTAGTTTATTTCATTCAAGGCTTTAAAGTGTTTTCAATTAGCTACGTTGTAACAAAATAAACATATTTCGAGAATTATTAAATCTGAATGAGATACTTAATTGTCCTTCTCAGATGCTTTTTTTCCACGCGCATGTATTTACTTGTAAATAGCAATTTAATGCATTTAGCATTTTGTTCTGGTCTTTTGACACCGATGCTAAAGTATGTGACAAAATGCTTTCTAGCCTCTCCTAACTTCTTGTGTTGGATATGTTGCAAGATTTAAGATAAAAAATAACATTCACAGCTAAGAATCAAAAAGTACTAATAGCACTTTAAAGGACATGGAATGATAAAATTAGGTATTTCAAGCCCAGAAATAAAACTAATAGAGAACACAAACAATACGAGGTTTAAAATTTATGTGACATGTCATAATGCACCCAGAATCTCATGAAAATTCCATTTTGGTTCACAGATAGAATTGCTTTATATTTTTAACAGCCTACTTATCATTTGTTTGCTTCTGTCAGCTGTTTATACATTCCTTTAAGTCGTCATATTCAATCTCAATTTTCTTTCCATTTCTTTTCCTAGACTACACTCGCAGTGATAATTTTGTGTTCCTTTTTTAGATTTAATAGCTTTTTTCAATTTTCCATCTTATTTACCAAGAATACTTTCCACGATCTGTTTTTTAATACCTTTTTATTCTAAAAGGACATATATTAAGCGATTAAGGCAGAAATCTTATTCCAAGCATTCTTCACCTTGCGCATTTAATCCTTATAATGAATTTTAAAGGTGGTGATCGTATTGTTTAACAATTTAACATGTTGGCACTTTTGTTTGACACTTGAAAAGACCAGTTAGTTACATGTTATAACTGTCAATAAACTGCAAGACTAATTGTTTATCAAAATTAATGCTTTTTTATTTATATTTACTGCAACATAGAAATTACGTATATGGTGCATTAAATAGGAATAAAGCACTTAATAAATAAAATATTTCTATCACAATTTATATTTAGACACAAACTTAGAATTTAAGTTACTTAATTAACGTTTTCACATTTACTCTGCAAATTGTTTTCCAGTCATTTCTGAATCTTGTTTTTCTAAACATTATTAATAGTTTAAGCCTTCGTAAACGCTATATCTGCTGCCCTTTGAAATTATGCTTTAAAGTTAATGCAGTAAGCTGGTTCGGAAATTTAATTTTTAAACACTCTTTGAGTAAAATAATTTATAAACGAATTTAAACACCTAGTTTCTAGTAGCAACTTATTGCAGTTAATTTAGGAAATGCCACTATAACTATTTAATCACCGATAATTCTTACTTTCTGTATGATATGATTCTCTTTATCATTCGCATTGCACAAAATGCTTTTATATGTTGTATGTTCTTTCACCTTATCTATTGCAATTATCAACCTATACTCAGTTGCGTCAGTTTCTCATGTATATATGCTCTCGTGCATATGCTGAATTTATACTTCATTTTTGTAATTCGGCTACTGTAGAATGAATTTTTATATTCATATATACATTTACAACTTGCAAAATAATATAAGATGCTCATTCGAAATGTAGTTTTTTTAAACTCTGAACATTAATTTAAAACTTACGTAATTATATGTAAAAAATAAAATTCTTGTCAAATAGATATTTAGAAATTTTAAATTTTAATTTTGCCTGTTTGTTAAACTAATGCAGTTTTTCTTTTAAACTTCAATAATTATATAATTCGATATTCTTTACATAAGCAGCCATTAATTTTAAGGCTATGAAATTGCACTCAGCACGAACTTTATGCTGTTTATCCTCATAGACAGAAGCAAAAATCTTAAACCCTTCGTTCTAGATTCCCTGTTATCAGAAACAATACGGCTCAAATTCCTGTGATTTTTAGCTTTGCTTGTAGGCAGAGTACGAATTTCGTACAATGACCTTTATGAATTTCATGAAATCATCATAGTCTCTAATTAAAGGCTCTTTGAACATCGTGAAGCTTTGAATTCTGTTTTAAAAGTTGTAATATTAGATGACCATTTCTTAAGATTATTTCTGTTGTAAATTTCTGATAGGTAAGAATTTTTATACTGTTTAAAAATCTTAATTTTCGTTTATTATTATTTAAGAAAACGGATCTAGAAGCTCCACTGTGACTTATCCGTATCACCTTTCTTTTTAAATTTATTGCAAGAAAGAAAAATAATTAAAAAAAGAGCAGAGAGAATATTAATTTGCACAAATAAAAGAAACACAGTGCGCTGTTTCTCATCGTCAATACAGAACTGCTATTACTCTAGAAAATGTTAGTTTGACCTCTACGCAATAAAAACGGTGTAAACCAGAAGGAAATTATTCCATATAGTTTTTCTGTACCATGTGGTGATACTTTGTAGCCAGCATGTTCTTCAGACCTCACGATATGTAATTTTTTTCTCACACCCTGAAAAGAAAGTCTGGAGGCATAAATCCGGACTGTTGAGGAATTTATGAAAGCAGTGCAGAAGGAAATTATAGCATCGCTTTAGGAAACAACAAGGAAACCTATGGTGATCATCTGAGTTTGGTTTTAGGACCTTTATTCTTCATGAAGTCAAACATTTGGATAATATCATTCTTAAATAAAATGAAAAATCTCAGTCATATTGCAAATGTAATGCTTATACATCATGATAAGATCTTGCATTCACACACTGTTATTCTGTAGAATAATTTGGTTTGTACAAGCAGGGTACAAGAAAAATATGCAGTGCCCTCGCCTTGATTTGAACCCGGCACCTTGTTCGGGATTCGAACTCTGGAGTTCCTGACTGAGATGCTTCCAGTTATACCACGAATGCCTAATGTAAGGAGGGAAAACATTCTTTACAAATAGAATACATAGATAAAAAAACATGAGTCTGAAAAATTATACTTTTACTCCCTGTGACATTATTATTTAAATTGCCAAAGAACCTGCATCCAATAAACCATAACTTTGACAAAGCAACTTTTAACTAACATTTTAAATTATTCAGTTACGTAAGGAAAATTATCAACGTGTTAAATTATTAGGTTAAGGTTATTTAATCTTTAATTTTTAAGAAGAGGATTACATTTCCTTTAATAGTCTTTAGAATTCATATTTTGCATTTTTATAAAATCACGATTTTTAATTTTCATATATTATTCTAAATGCGAATAGTTTATGATCTTTATCAAAAGAATTTTCTGTTATTTTTAAACTAATTGCCTTAAGTGGCATTGAAATTTTAAGACATAATTCATTTTAGCAGCATTTTGTAATTAATTAACTATAAGATAGCTGATAAAATTCATTGAGTAATTCTCCTTGTTATTTGAGAAAGTTGTAAATTTTGGCTCAGTCAAATAAAATTTACTGTTAATAAATAGACAAATAAAAAAAACAGTTGAAATTTCCAGAAACTGCGACTAGGTTTTCGTAAACCGCTTCCTCTTTTCTTTCAAAAAAGAGAAAGAACTTTTTTCGCTCTTAATAAAAGCCTGCTTAACAAAACAAAAAGTAAAACATTTGGAGATCATCGCTTCTAACAGAATTTAGCTGTTTTTACTAAAATGCAAAAGTTTTCTGTTTTCAAGAGAAATTACCACCACTTTGCAAGCAACGTTTTCTCAGTAGAAATTCCTGCTTCAAAAAATAACCTACAATTTTCTGTAGGAAAAAACGTCCAGAATCCTAAATGCAGGTAGCTTGTTTCTGTGCACATTAGCATTTCTATTTTTTTAGACTTACCTGAATCGCATTTATTTTGCTTTTTATTACCACTCCAGAAAAACGAAGTAATTCAAAAATTTTGTTGCAGTGCATTTTTAAGCACAATGCAGTTGCATCGTATGGAAGATTTAAGATTTTTACATTCATTTCTTACCTAGTTGTATGCCGCGATTTTTTTATTGTCCATAAAGAAATTTTTTAATGTTATTTCCGTTACTTGATAATATTGCACACATTTCTATTTACTGTATCAGCGACTAGGAAAGCAAGCTTCCTAGCTTTTTAAATTTAGCTCCCTTTCATTGATTTCTTTATTTTTAAGAAGTAAACATGAATTTTCAAATGAAAGAAGTTTACCGAATGCAAAAAATAGAAGGAAACATTTTAAAGTACACTTCAAACAAAAATTTATACGAACTTTTTTTCATTAGAAGTGTATAATATATATATTATGTGTTTAAAATGGATGTCCTGATATTTTTATATAAATGTTATTCAGAATTAATATTATTACTCAAAATTAAGTGTAGAAGGAGTAGGTACTTCTCTTCTATGAGAAAATAAATTATCTCCATTTATTTTTTTGGGGGGGGGATCACAGTTATTGTGGAATAATATTTTTAGGTAATGATGATGGAGTCTTAAATAGAGCAAATTTATTCTTTACCGTGCTAGTCATTTAGGTTTAAAAAGTAATGGCTGGAAATCCTAAATAAAAGAATACGATATCAAAAGCCAGGTGTTACTCCGGAGCATTTTTTAAAAAACTTCTTTTACTGTATAGATATGTTTCCTAAAACAAGGTGTTTAAATGCGTTTTAATATATTATAAATTCATTCATATCTAAATTGCACTTCATTTAGGACTTAATATTATCTTGTTGTTTGTATTGTACATATCAATTTATATTTTTTCGTTTCGTTAGTTACGATGTCCTCAGTAGCAAAAATTTACTTTAACACTTATTTGCATACAAGCCTTGCCGTAAGCTTTATTATAGCCCTTAGTTCATTCACATCTTATATTTTAGAAATCCTTACTTGAAGCTTTTAACTAGATAAGTAATTTTTTAGCGTTTTTGTAACCTGAGATCCCTTCTTATTTTTCTGGCTTCCTGTGCTTCTAGTTTTGAAACTACGTACGAAGAAAATTTTGCTGCTTTTTAACGGTAGTTAAATAGAGTCTTAAATTAATGCTTAATGACATAAAAATTTGCTATTATTCAAACATATCGTTATTTAGTTAAAAATGGCTGTATTTTCATCAAAATGATTTCTTTTAAGTTAAAAAAAAGGAAATTGTTTTACTGAAAATTTTATTTTTAATATTAAGATTATTATCGGGAAAAGGGCTTTATCAAGGTTATAAGGTATTTCTCCCGCCTTCTTCGCATGTGTTCGTGGTGTAGTGGTCTGCATGCTCGACGAGTAACCGAGAAGTCCGTGGTTCGATTCCCGGCGAAGGCGTTGCACATTTTTCACATCTCCGGCTTCTAAATAATCCTAATGTCTCTACACTGGCGCCCGAACTAAAAAAGGGGGTGGATGATGATTCTCCACCACCGGGATTTGGCGATTGGGTCCCCAAAACCCCAGTCGCCCTTTAAAAGGGGGAGTATCTAAGGTATTTCTCCCGCCTTCTTCGCATGCCTTCGTGGTGTAGAGGTCTGCATGCTCGGCGCGTAACCAAGAGGTCCTTGGTTCGATTCCCGTTGCACATTTTTCACATCTCCGGTTTCTAAATAATCCTAATGTCTCTAAAAGGTTACTTTTAGCTTCCTGAGAGAAATATTTTAATGAGTTTTATTTCAATAAGTTTTGACAAAAAAAAGAGAAGAAGAAAATTCCGAAACCCTAAATAAAATCAACACGATGATAAATTTGTTCAAGATTTAGGAATTTGGGCACTAGTTAATGAAAATAAGAAATTCGGTTATTAAATTTTGCATTATGTGCAATTTTTTGCACTATGTGCAGTGTTCGTTTTCGGCAGGTACTGTTTCCCATTAAATTTTCTTTCTCCCTTAAATGTTTATTTTTCTCATTAGTAATCAATTAGTATTATTAAATTATTAGTATTAAAATTTTTCTTTCAAGATATTTGTAATTTCCCTTATCTGACCATTTACAAATAAATAAATATTTTTATATTAACAATATCTACCAACCACTGACTTTAACCTGTAAGGTATTTCTCCCACACTTCTTGGAATGCCTTCGTGGTGTATTGGTAACCCGCTCGGCGCGTATTCGAGAGTTACGCGGTTCGAGTCCTGGTGAGGGCATTGCTCATTTTTTCATATCTCCTACTTTCAAAAAATACCTAAGTCTCAAAAAAACCTTAAAAATATGTCACACTATTTCAACATAATGCAGTTTTATTTTAGTATTTAATTTATTACGATGGTATATTGCTTCTTTTTTTTTATTTGTAATTTGTGTTCCTAGTTCTTTCAAATGTTTCTCATAGTCTGTATAATTTCTCAAAAGAAAAGTAACTTCGTCCTCTATAATATACGCCTTGAGATCCTTGTGTGTGGTTTTAAACTCAAATCTTCTATTGTCAATGAGAATCATCATTCTTTAGCAAAGATTATTGCTCAGTTAATAAGTCTTTCAAAATCAATACCGTAAATCCCTTATGTCTAAAAAAAGTTATAATTCTGTCAATAATACTTCTTTTTATTTTTATGAGTTTTATAACCGAAATTTCAGCCACATAATATCATAAAATTATTTGTGACAAATACTGAAATTATGTTGAAATGAAAGTGATCAGAGCTTTCGTTTGAAACTTGTGATGTGATCTTCTGAAACTGTACTTCGGTACATTTGACTGATCAATCTGTGACTTCGGCTTTACCCTGAAAAATAAGAAAGGAAGGAGAAAAACATGAAGCAATCAAACAAAGCTGGTTTCCTTTTAATTTACGATTTCGCTTATGATTTATAAATCTTTCAGCTTAACAAGACCTAAATCTTTATGTGTAAATGTTCTTAGAGACCTTCGCAGCATAAATTTTGATTGAATGCCTTCACGGACTTATATGGTAGATTTGCAGACAAAAATTAGATTGGTCACATACATGCGATAGATTATCAAGAAATCCCTTCAAGCCCAATGATCGTATTTAATGTGGTGTCTTCTGTTCGCAGTGAAAACGGTTAGTACAAAGAAATTCTGTGCGCCAATGCAGTGGGAAGGCAGCAAACTGGCATCACGTGATCATTTACTTTTTTTTTAAGTTCCCTCTCAAAAAATAAGGCTCAAATCGATTAGTTTATCTTCCGTGCCAGATTTCATTCTCTTCTTTTCCCTAAGAAACTATCGAAAATACGGGCAAGCGGCAGCCTTTGGAACGAGCCTCCCTAAAATTTCCGGCCATTTTCATTTATCGCGAAAGGAGAGTAAAAAAGCGGCGGAGCGGAAAGGCATATAATTTATGCTCCTCTTGTGCTGTGCAACGCCTTCCATTCCAATTAATAGCATCTTCGGAAGCAGATAAACCGACAAAAAGGACAATTAAGAAAAGCGCGTTCTCCGGATCTCCCGCGGAGCGATCGATATTCAGCCAAAAGAAGAAACGTTCGTCAAGTCCTAGAAAAAGACTTTAAAAAGACTCCGCAAGCCATTATCGAGAGCCGATACTTCTACGCTTCCGCCTTTTTTTAATTCTGAATCGGATATCTCAAGCTAATCTGTAGTTCAGCATGATTTTATTTGCTTAAACTCACACTTTGGTTTTACAGAGTTTCAAAATCGGATCCTACAACTAACAAAACCCCTTCATTTTTGTTTCCTTAAATTGATCTTTTATCACCATTCCTTTCTTTTGAAAACTGTTATCATGTAATGTATCATCGAACTATTAGTAACCCTTAACTGGAAACTTAAATCAAGCTTGGCAACTTTTCTAGTTCTGGTTTCGTTGACTTTATCTTCAATACTATTAAGGCTGAAGACTATCGAGATAACCACATAATTCTATTAGATATTAAGATAACCGCAATTTGTTCTGCGAAAACTTTCACTGTCCAATTTACTAAGATACAAATACCTCTCACGGCTTCCAAACCGCAATTGCTTAACATCCTCCCTAC
>KK115279.1:590269-627815 GCA_000611955.2 Stegodyphus mimosarum | reverse complement strand
TACACCGCAAGAGCGTGGTCTCATTTAGCCTTGTTACAGCTTGCAATATCTCTGCTTGGATTAGGCTTATTTGCAATTAGAGTCCTCCAGCATTTTTGTGAATCTTTTCGAAGGAGCTTCACAGCGACGCTATTTCGGAAGCGAATATATTAAAGTCTCTTAAAAAATCTTCACAGTAAATCGATTATTTACCTGCCACCGACACAGCTAGTAGATAGGCTTAAAGTTCGAACGACTTGAATGAATAACAGCTGCAGTTGTTAGAAAATGTTGAAAAATGCGCTGTTGCTTTTAACAGCACTAGAAGAAAATCTGCTGCAATAAATTCTTCCGTACCCTTCCCCAATCTCCCTCCTTGAGGGCTTCTTAAAAGATTGGTTGATTGGAAAGATTTAGGTTAATATCACGACCTAACATGAGGAAAATGCAACTCAAATGCTACTTTTCCTAAGGTTTATATAAATTAGAAAGTTAAGCTAACGTTCTAGGAGTGTGTGGATGGCAAGAAACTGAGCATAATGGCAGAGGTTTGCCTAAAAAGCAGTTTTTAATAATACAAACTTTTTTTTACTGATATTTGAGTTTGGATCTTATTCTTGCTCTCGCGTATAATATTTTATAGGTACTTTCAGATTATTGTGTTTCATATTTCTGAAAGAGCATTCAAAACTGATTTAGAAAGAATTAATCATGAACAGCTTGTCTGAACTTCATTAACAGCTTTTCTGTATAATAATCAGGTGGCTAGAGGTCTGACCTGTCATTTAATAGGATCTGAGCTCTAATTTTGAATAAAGTAATAGCTTCTGTAGTGATTCAAAACCTAGCAAACCTAACAAATGGCAACTTACTAAGCTGTAATAAGAACATTAGTTTAATCTTAAATTTTATATTAATATTCAAAAATTTAGATTAACATTAGTTTTACTTAATTTTGAGAATTGAATTAACTTTTAGAATTCAGAGCTTTTAGGAGAAAAGAGCGCCAGTTTTAATAAGCGCAATGAGTTCTCGATCCCTTTGAAGGTTTAGACTGAAAATAATATGGACCTCTCAATATTACCGATCTTCAACTAGAGGGAGCCACCCCGTTTAGGAAGCTCCGGTAAAAGTTATGCCTACAGCTTTGTGCACCTACTTTGTCGGCTGGCATCTAAGCATTCTGTTTATAAGAACTCCTAAAAATCTGTTCTCTATTACTAGAAATTATACGTCACATACTAAGTTTATACTAAACCCCTTAAAAGTTTTACTAAGTTTCTCCTTTGTCCCCATTTCCCCCTTATGGACCGGTTCTTGCTCTTGGTGTTTAAAGGTATTGTGTAATCTAAGAGAAGGTTAAGGTAGCTTACTGGACTTGGAGTTCATAGTGACTAACCAGTCTGAAAGTCTAAACAGAAGCAAGTTTTATGTTCGCATATCATATAGTCAGCTCCTGACATTTAGCGAAAAAAAATTTGCATATATTTACAGCATGATTTTCTATTATTTTTTTTCGGATGATGAAATTTAATGATTTAATGATCCTAAGATGCTATCAAAAGTAAATGAAATGTATTTGAAATGGAACTAACATCGTTTCAGTATGGTCATTTGTGAAATGAGTATGAATCAGCTTTGGCTAATAATAATAAACAGAACATTTTTTAAGTAGATGACTGTTCTATTATAATTTATTTGAAATAAACTGGAGAATAAAACCTAATTTCCCCTTTTATTTTTTGTTTTCTATTTCTTTGTTTTTCTTCTTATAAAAACTGCAAATCTGGATGTTAGTTTTTTTTTCTCAAGCCCCAGGAAATCACCGAGTAATAATTTCTAATTCCACATACAACATTTCAGTCTGAGTTCTCTTCAAAACATTAAATAGTGATCCAAATGTCAGATTATTTTCATATGAAAGGAACAACATGGTAATGGTATCGATAGAATAATATTTTAAGATAGATAACAATGAGGAAAGGATAACTATGTAATGCTACAGCAAGGATAGCAGCAGTAAAAGTTGTCCCCTCAATAATTAAACTTTTAATAGTAATTAGAATAAATAACGATCCAGTAACATTGTTAACTACCTACAAAATCTCCCACTTCAGTTCTTTTTCATTCAAGCAACTCCGCAGTTTCTCTAAACGTTTCTGAATTCGCAAATAAATAAATAAAGGTATTTACTTCTACTTTCTGCCAAATAGTTGGAAAAAATTATACAACATAGTTTCACCATAATGAAAATAAGGTATTTTATTTTGTGACAGAGGTATTTGAAGTGCATTTAACGTAAAAGCAAGATTTAAAATAATCATAAATTATGTGTTACATTTATGTTGCGTTGCGTGATTATGCAAATTACCTGTTAAATCTTTGTACAAAAATTTAAGGAAAGTCTTACTGTGAAATTCAGAAAAAATAGTGAACAAAGGCTCTCAAAAGAGAGAAAAAAACAACTAAAAAATTAAGCATAATTTTTACTTCGTCTCTTATTTTCAATCAGATAAATTGACATCAGTGCTATCTCTCGTTCTTGGAAGGAATGCCTTCTTGAAAGGTGTTCAGTAAGAAGATTAATACTATATTTCGTATTAAACATAAAAAAAATAAATTATCTACGCAGTCGAAACCTAAAATCAAAACCTGATTGAAACTTTTGTTCAGTATTTTAAAGCACAATATTTTGAAAACCACAATAAATAATGGTTATTCTGCTATAAAGTTCGGCTTTCTTCGGCAGCATAAACTGGTATCAGACTCTTAACAGACTTGGCACGAATTATCGCTGCGTCTGAAGTTAAACGACAGAGTCTTGAGAAGGTTTTAAAACAAAACTTTTTATTTAATCAGAGTTTGAACATAAACGACTCGTGCTTTCAACTCAACCACCACTTATGGCGATGAAAATTAAAGTAACAGTCAGTTTTAAGAAGTAAAACTAAGTCTAGTAACCAAGGCTACACAACTGACTTAACGCGAAGTTGGCTCAAAAACTTCTCAGCGGCGTAACAACATAAAATGACGACAGCTATAACTCAAAGCCGAATAATACAATCTTATATGAGCTATCAGAAACCTAGTAATGTGCCCTCGGGAGCCAGAAACATGCTCTGCCTTACAATCCGAAAAAATCACCTTAAATACTCTCAACCTCAATTTGCATTCTGATAGGGAAACAGAAAGGAGAAGTGACAGTAAAGGTCTAAATCATAATAACTGGTTAGATTAATTTAATGGAATCTTACACAGTTTTCCTTACCCTCAAGATTTGATTTATTTAGTCGAAGAAATTTTCCAAAGTGTCGGGACTGCAACAAGGTAGTCTTTATATAATAGTGATTACCCTACTTAATCATTTATTCTCTTGACAACAAATTTTAATACCTATAATGGATTTGTACTTTTTAGTACAAAGCCAGATAGGTGAGACATACCAGTCAATTCAAAGAAAACTGAATATATCTAGCGATTCCTAGCTTCAAATAATAATTTGAAATGTTTTGCATGAGATGTAAACTTAATAAAATTGGATATTTCAACAGAAAAATAAATTTAGTTTGAATGAGAATACAAATTAAAAAATCAACAAATCTGCAGAAGCAGATTATCAGAAACATTTTAGGTCAAGGTTATTAATTAATAATGAATAGTTTCCTTGATCAAGTATTAAAGCCATTTATCAAGAACAAGAAGTACAACTTAAGGAAACTAATATATTTTTAATTTTTTAAAGTTAAATTTGCCAAAACTGTACGTTATTTTGTGATCATAGTAAAAAAACTTCTGTTGATGTTATTAAAAAAATTAGTAATTTTAAATACAAAAAATTTGGTACTAGATGGAATTCTGTTCCAAAGTTTATTTTGTGGCGCAGGAAAATTCATTCATATGATTCAAATTTTTTAGCCTTTTTAAACGTGTAAACTTAGATGGGAGAGGAATTTAGAGTTATACTAGCTGTAAGAAATTTATATCGTTTTAGTATGTAGCAACACCGAAATCAGCATCTTTATCTGAGGTTCTAATAACCATCAAAGTGCAGTCTTTCGGCAGTTAACAGAATTATTAGTTTAATTTTCAAATAAAGTTAGCCTTAGTTTTATTTTAGCGCTTGACTTCATAGTTAAGATAAACTCTCTTACTTCGATATTTGTTTATTTTAAGAAATGATCCTCTAAAATTTTATCAGAAGATCAGCGTCGGCTAGCTTGTCTCCTTGAACTATGCAGGCAAAGAGTAAATAGATTCAAATATTTTAAATCATGCTGAAATAATTTTACCTGAGGATCCACTCTATACAGCTCATAACTGGTTCATAGTATCCACATTCCACTATATTTTGAGTGCCTAGCTAAATAAAAAAATATCAGGGGGTATCAGATTGATTACTGGCTTGGAAAATTGATAGAAATGTGTATAAGACATTATTGCAAGTTTTCTCCGTTGTCGTAATTTACGCCCGCACTGTTGGCAGTTATTGCCACCATTAACCATGCTTTTCTGGACGGCGAATTAAGCATCCTTTAAAACATGGGGTGAATTTTCTCATGTGACTGGCTAATGACTACAACCCCAGCTCTTCGCCCCGTTTTAGAAGTTCAGTAAAGAATTCTTGCACTTGGCTTCGAGAAAGGGGGGGAAAAAAAGGTGGAAGTATTGGAATACCATCTAAGCTCAAATCCAGGGGACATGAGTTTTATTGCAGATTGGTAACGACTTTATTCCCAGGCCAACAAAAGTTGATTAAAATACTGCCAAGGGCCTTTCGCTTGAGTCACACCTTCATTCTACTGGTTATGCCTCGGTAATAAAAGATACACCTGTTTCAGTGTTTTGAGTATTAAAACTGTTTTTTATAATCAGCTTGGCTAGAGGCTTCCTTTTACAATTTAAGGAGAATCCTTCTAATTTTGATGAAATAATGATTACTTCACGATAAATTAAAGCAAGAAGTAGTTAGGTTTCAATTAAATAATTCCGGCTATTAGTCTGGTTGTGTAAATATTCTTAGATTTTGTCCATGTGTAACTCGCAGTATCCATATGTAACACAGTAGCCTTAAAAATATTCTTCCAACCCTTTGTCATATAATCCTCGCATGCTTGGAGATAACTGATTAAAATACTCAAACTAAATGAGTACCATAACAAAAGATACACTGATTCGATCATAAAGTCAATCATAAGACTCTTTTTTTTAACCTTTAGTTCATCCAAACATTGATGGAAATGTCTTAAATATTCAGATAGTTTACGAAATATTGGTTTAGTTCTTTAAAATTAAGTCAAATTTCATTCTCATACACTCGAATCAAAAGCTAGAACGTAAATGTCTGTCTGAATACTCTGGATAGAGATACATTAGTGGTGCTATGTATCGCTATCCAGATACTACGTATCGCTAACATTCATTAGCAAATCTCTAAACTATTTAGGGTTTTCTTTATCTTAACCAAGAGTTTTTCTTTCTGAAACACGAATGCTCAGAGTAAATGAAGGTAATATTGAGCTGTCTAAGAGTATTGTCTGCTGCTTGCAACATAGTCTTAATCTATCCTGAATTAGCTTCTTGTCAATACTGATAAAAATGGGCATCACTTAATATTTTCAAAAATGACCTGTGTTCGAAAAGGATCATTATACTTAAAGCACTTGTGTATAAAACTGTTTTCCGATGTTGTACATTATTTTATTTGGGGCCTGATTATAATCTACTGCGCTTATAGGAATCCCCTACAATTCTAGCGACATGCTCAACATTCTACAAGGCATTCAAGTGTTTGGAAAACTCAGCTGTTTTTCTTTGTCCATCGAGAGAGACCTTAAAAGCACTTCAGAATGAAGGACTTCATCCCCTTGGCCCCTTAGAAAACTCGGCCATAATCTGAAGAGCCGCAAGTAGTGGAAACTGAAGAGCCACAACCAGTGTATAAAAATGTATTTCTTCCCTTAACTCAGCGGTACATTGCACTTCCTCAAAAATATATGCCGCAAACTTAGCCCAAATATAAATTTAATGTTATAGGATTTAAACTTCCTGGTTCATCAAATTAAAAAAAGTTCATTGAAATAATCGGACACTTTTTACTACAGTGATGAGCATTTTACGACATCACTTATAGTTTTGTTGTGACTTCTCCTTTCCAATTCTTTTCTTTAATTCAAAATTAAGAAAAGGAATATAAAGCTATTAAGAAGATCCAAAGTTATGATGACTGTCTGATTAATTGAATCGTTCCAAGCAAAAGTTAGCTAGTGCTATAGATTGCACTGCACTATAGGATATTCCTTGACGTTATGCGATTCGTATCATAATACACTGAGTTAACTAGAAGTTACCCTTGTTGAAATTGGGGTCATTGTTTCAAAATTAATTTTTTAATTAGATGGAAGTGAGAATAAATCAAAAGTGGGTGTTTCTTGAATATTTATAATAAGTTTATGATGTAAATAGTAAGATCAAATATATCTTTTTGAATTATTAGCCTGAGAGTGCAAACCTTTTAGTTTAGTTTGTCTTTCTTCAGTGGAAAAGCCCTAACGTAATTTTATGAACTTTAATTATTGATTTTAAGAAAAAAAAACATGAAACTGCTGCTAACCATTTCTCCCAACCCTGAATAAACTACTAGTGCCCGTTCAGTTTCTAAGGAGGATTCTGATAGTTGTAGAAGGCTAAATATAGATTGAATAAATAACGAATATAAAGGCTTCAATTAACCTCACGAACTGCGTAAAACTAAATGCATAAAATACATGTCTTTTAAAATTCTTTAAATGGCTATATGCATGCTCTCCTAAATGATAACTTTATTAGCTTATTAGGTTTTAATAATTTTAGTATCTAGCCTTAGGTTTTGCACTAAAATAAGCAAATAAGTTTAATTAGCATTAGAAGTATCGAAACGAGTAAGTTTAATATCAGAAATAAATTATCAATACTTTAGCCTTTTAAGTCTAAAATACCACTGAACAAAATATTAACAATGTGAGAAGAGTTTTATACGTAGGTGCGAATAATGTTGCGCTTTAAGCAGAGTAAGTTATGTGTTTTATTTAAAAGAATTTAATCTGTCGTGCTTGCGATATATTTTGAAATGCAACGTGACAGTTTTATTTTATAATATATTAAATATTTCAAAGTTAAAAGAAAATTTTTTAGAAGACGTTTTTAGCCATACCAGTATTAAAGTTATGTTATAATCATCATGGTCCAATATAATGGAAAAAAGCTACAATATATGAATATTTTTTTAATTATTTGTCATCTCATATTCAATTTTTCCTCTTTTTTCCCTCTTTTCTCACTTAATTATTAGCAATTATCATTTTATGATCATTAAAAGAGGATATTTGTATAATAATTAGTGTTTTATAAAAATGGTGTAGAGGCCATTGGGATTTTCATGCTAAACATTTTCAGTAGAAAAAAATGCATCACTATTAAATACATAAGAAAGACATTGGTGGAACAAAGTCCCATTAATAAAATTAATTTAATACAATGTGTAATCAAGTATTGAAGATATAAAATCTCTTAACAAAAGGCTGTAGGATCTATTAAGTTTCTTGGAGCAGAAACCGTGAAAAATCATCTATACCCTTCCGGGATTCCAAGCACGGATTTTCCGATGTAAGCAGGACGTGCTACTACTTACACCAGTAGTTCCTAACCTGTAGTACGTGATGTCACAGTCTTGGATACATGGAACAATTTTCAGTAATAGAGGAAAATAACAAAGTGTTGCAATCAATGGTGATAAAGATCAAAATATTCAGAAAATTTAAATTTGACATTGATTAGAAAGAAAATCAGTTTGACTAATTCCGATGTGGATGTTGCTATCCGAAATGAGTTTAAAATTAATGTAATAAGTCGTAGCTAGTACTGCCTCACACTTGTCATGTTAATCTCTTCTGTGCGCATCATATCTAGCCATTTCCTTCCTTGTTATGTAGCACTTCTTGTGTTGTATACGGTGACTGTATTTTCAGCACTCAGTGAATAATCAAGTCAGTTATGTAGCTCTCTTCCTCTAAATTTTGGTATGCAAACCAGTTTAAATGTAGAGCTTTGTTTTAAAATAGTGTTCTTGTAAAGTTGCGAATTGTAAATTGTTGTTTATATAAAAACGGATAAATAATTGAGATGAACACATATCTTAGCACACTTATCTCAAATGGTTTCTATTTGGCGTCTGCACCAAGCACGTTTTGAGAGACTACTAGTTTCAAATGAGCCTGCTAAATCCTAATGATGAATGGCTTAGAGAACTAACATAATTGACCGATATTTTCGAAATTAAATAAACTGAGCATGGGATTACTAAATGGTTCCATAACTGCTTCCAAAGCATCTGACAAAGCTTATTTTATGTTCAATACGGTCAAAAAGTTAGATTTCTAGTAATCATGCATTTAAAAAAATTAGACCAAAATATTCGCATATGTTTACAAATATATTTACAAATTCTTATTAAAAAAATTAGCTTCAGTTTACAAACGAAGTCAAAGAGAGCATAAGAACCCACTTAAAGCGTCTCTGAGGGTAATTAAAAAATTATTTGCCCAAACAAAGTGAGAAGGACAATTGAATTTTAGATCTTATCAATATAATTTCTTTAAAACTGTCTCAAAATTAGCACTCTCTGAAAAAGAATAACTTTACTTTTCTGACTTTATTCTTTACCGTATATTAATGCTCTGGTATTAAAATAAAAGCATGGTAAGATATGTTGCGAGAATGATGGAAGACTGTCAAGGAATTATATGTCTTTAAGGAGGAGGTTAAATGCTTATACTAACAATCTGATTAAGGGGTATGTGAAAGAACAAAGGCTGCGAACCGCTAACTTAGACCACGAGGGTACGCCTAAACACATCAGATAATTCCTTAAAAACCATTTTAGGCTTATTTAAGAGTCATAGTTAATTACCAAAACCCTGAGATCAGAAAGCATAGATTTATCTCTTTTTACATTTTAGACTTTCCAAATAACTAAATAAAGGAATTAAAATAACCGCATAACCTGCATAAGCGAACTAAATTAACCAACACTAGTAGTGATTCAGATCCTGAGTTCGAATGAAAGTCGAAACCTAGAGCCTTGCAATTTTACTTCGATGAAACTTTAATTCCTTACTTAGAATTACAAAGGAAACAATCTAATTCTATTTAAACTTAATTATTAAAGAGAAATATTGAGTAGAAGCTTAATTATTTGCTGCACCTATTTTGTGTTTCAACTAATATTTGAAAAGCTTTGTAATAGAAGAAAAAGGGTAGTGTGCAATTCTGGCTGTCTGTAAAATTTGATGTTTCTTGTGAAAGCCATTTTTAACATATGCATTCATATAGACTATGATTTTTCTTTCCTTAAACGTTTCTTTTCTCAAAATCTGAGCGACTTACGACCGTAACGATATGTTTCGAAGTCATTTTCCTTTCACGTACCGTCTGTTGGCAATAGCTAGATTATTCTTCAATTAAAATACAAGATACATTTTTAATTAGATAAAATAAATAAATAAAAATAAAGTTCAAGCTTTAATCCTAATTTTTCAGGTAATAATTTTCTCATTCCATGCTGATATAAGGATAGTGTAGAATGCAAATTTTGATTAGTAATTGAATAATAATAAGACAATAAAAATAAATCCGTCTTAATCAGAGAGAGCAGTAACCGCATTACGAAATAGAGGTTTTGCTTTCATAATTAAAATTTCGATTCAAAACTTCCAAATGCGAAAGTTGACTCTCATTAAGTTAGCAGATTTTTTTCAATTAATTAATGAAGTGTGCCTAGATAAACCCCAATATAAATTTCTTCCAGAAATTGAAAAGTAAAGCAAAGCAACTAAAGCAGGATTCTACCTTCCCTTCATTTTTCTTCACGATATTTTGTGTAGATTACTGACCATGCCAATTTTAATTTAATGCTCATTATTTTCCCGAATACAGACATTGTGAAAATATTTTTGCTTCCTCGGCATTTAAACAGATGCGTTTCTTGAAACATAATATTTGTATTTCAAGAATTATTCAACCAAAAGATAGCAAATTGTTGCACATTTTTAGCTGGTAGTTAATTCTGAAATCTTTACCGAACACTCAAATGCTCAGAGGCTTCTTTTTCCAGGCCTTATAGATTAGGATGGAACCAAATAAAATTGCAGAAGTATAACATTAAACAAAGAAAAAAAACTTTAATTATACATTTCAAATAAACATATTTTTCCACTGACACAATATTTTTTAACATAAATCTTTGCTTTATATGCAAGCTTACCTCAATGATTTCTCATATATACTACAAATATTCTGCATCTAAATATATTATTTCTATAATGTTCATCCTCATATTATAAATATAATTGAGTTTTAATTAATTAAAGCTTTCTTTCCTTTTGTTTCAAAGAAGTCGTTATCATTTGTCCAAATTTAAATCGTAGACAATGATTTTTGTAATATTATCATGGAGGAGTATTTTGACTTCTTAGGCATAATTTCTTAAATAAAATTATTTTCTTTGGTATAATTACAAAAAGCAAATAAATACATAAGTAGATTTTACTTATTGTTGCTCTATGCTCTATGTTTACAAAACGTAAGGGTTTACATTTAATTGGAAGAGAAATACGCAGATGTAAAACATGAAATTAGGCAAAAAAATAATTTTAGATAGGCACAGATTTTAAACTTTATAGAATTCTATGGCGATGTAAGATTGCCCTCGAAATCGATAGAATTTCATTTAAAAGCGTAGAATTTCATTTAAAGCATCAATCTAAAATAGTTTTGTTCCCGTAATTTTACATATGATTTCACATGCTTGCATTTACCGGCAACATTATTTCGAAATTTATAAAAATTACCTTTTTTAACAGACATATTAAATATATTAGCATTTAACTAAATCAAGCTACATAGGCAGAAATATCACTCGTATATAAAAATAGAAGAAATATATATTGCTAATGAAATTTATTGATAGTAATCCAAATAATTATAAATGCCTTTTGTAGGCGTTTATATTATTAACATAATAATTCTTGTATTTTCTGTATAAAAATAATGTGTAGAGTTTTCAGTCTACTAACACACTTAAAGCCCTATTGGAGCAGTTTTATGAAGAAAAGAAAAATATTATTCTTTAAAATTAAAGCAAACTTTCAGTACGAAAACTTTAAAATAATTTCCTTTTTTTTTTAATTTTCATAAAGTACTTTAATCAAGTAGGTTTCAGTTTACTCTTATTATGATTAATAGCTGACCCACCACTTCCACTCACCTGATCAATTACCTGGTTTGAAACTTTAAAAATTAGTTAAAATAAATGGCATTTTATGAGTATCCTTCTGCTTCAGATTTACTGAAGGAACAATTTTTATAATATTGTGCATTGTCAGAAATTTTCATCATGTCTTATTAGTCTAAATTGCTACACACTGAAATCTATTTTTGCAACTAATTCGCTGAGCATTGTTTGGCTTTCGTTAAAACTTGCATGAATTTGATTCAGCTTAATATCAACTAAAGTAAATTATCTCTGGCTTTTTTTGTTGCAAAATTTGGCTCTTTTTAAGGTAATTTAATACAGCGTTGGAGTATTTAAATTTATAATACTCAATATTTTTCAGCCAACTCACCTACCTGTGCGAATTTAAAACGTTTCATTAACCATTTTTCCTCGATTCGGAGTTTAAAAAATTAATTTTAACATATAAATTTTAAAATGCTTTTAACATACAAACAATTTATAAAGGTTACATAACGAAATCACACTTCACAGCTGTTCTAAAAAAACAAGCCTATGCGTCACTTTATAAACAGCAGTTATGTGGCAGCTTTTTTTTTCTACGAAATGCTTGCTTTCTCCTATGCATTAAATACTCTTTCTTGCATTGAATAATTTCAGACAGAAGCTGCGATTTGCGCAGGATATTTGTGATTACGGCACATCATTTTTTATCTGCAGGCTATAAACAGCTCAGATATGAATACTACGTTTTAGATTAGCAGTCGATTTACATAAGAAGGCAATATATGCAATTTCTTCACGAAACTATTTTCCTTTTCTCTTTTATCCCCCCTTCAGAAATCACTGAATGGCGTATGTATAGAATTTTTCATTTGGAAAACTGCGAAAAAACTTGATACCGTGATCGTAGAAACAATGCATATTTTTTTCGCTTCTTTGTGAATTCTTTTTCTTTTTCACCCTCTAAATCGCTGTGTTGTCTAATCGCATGATTTGAAAATGAATTTTTTTTCGTGTTGCTTTGACGTATTTTATTCTTTGCTGGAAAGGTTCATATTGTGTTCTTACTGAATCATTTACAAAGCTTAATACTGGGGGTTGATTCCAAAATTATCAGTCTGCGATTTCTCTGTGAAGTTGATTTTAGCTTCACAATGCACATTTTACTTAGTGGCTTATAAAAATATTATATTCGCAAATACAAATCAGTTTTGAAACCTAAAAACGATACTAACGCTTTTAAAAGAGTCTTAATACCTAGTAAATTTTATCACCTTCTGCTGAGAGTTCCGGATAGCTACTGACAACACAAATTCAAAACACTTCAATGTCACAAATACGAAACAGTCCTTTTGAAAGAGACGCTCGAATGCGTTCCTCATAATTAAATCGGTATTCATTTATCCCCTTAAAACTATTACACAAGCACTTATAATGCCAGTCGTACTCAGTTTTTACTATTGATCAATATATAATGTTATCTTAAGTAATTTACTACTAGTGCTTTAAAATTACTTTCTGTTGTTCACAATTGGACTACAAATCCTAAATTACTTAACCGCATAATTACCTACTCGCATATCGTTTCAAGATGCATGAGTACGATCTGCCAATTATAGAATGAAACGAAAAGGAAAGAAATAAATTTCTTCATTTTCTAAATGATTTTCCTTAAAATTTAGTGTTTATTTTAATATTTCAATAATTCAGAATTGGCATGCAGTTAGATTTCCAGCGATTCCTTCCTAAGGTTTCCTGGTAATTACTGACTTTGTATACAAATTCTATTCCGAATAATCAGCTATCTTTATATAAGAAAGAGAGACGTGTACTTTTCGTCCGCTTTCTAGTCCCTTTATCAATTAAATGTTGAAAAATTCTTTAAACTAATTCCAGTACCAGAAGGGTTTATTTGTACTGTGAAAATCTTGTGATAAAATTTTACTTGCTCTTGCCGACTATAATATATTTATAGAATATTTTCCGAAATTACAAAATCGGGAAAAAAATCAGTTTAATGCTTGCTTATTTAATATTTACTAATTTAATTGTCATATAATTAATTCAATGACAATTTAAATCGTTAAGTAGGATTGCTTTTTTTACATTACATGAATTCGCAGTTTTTAAGTAAGATATTTCTGACAGCTTCAGAGTGCATCTCAAACACGAAGATATGTTATCCAGAATTTCAGTTTGGATAGCTTTTGGATTATTAGGCATAGTTATGCTGTTAGAAATTTTAAATTAAAAAAATGGAGCAAGAATATTTTGAACAGCACGATATTTCTAGAAAACTTTTGGTATCATATTAAATTGCCATTACGTCATTCTGCAACGATTATTTTATGTAACATCTCGAATAATATCTTTACCATCTATCTCCCTAAGTTGTTCAAATGAATTGTTGAAGCCACTTTAATTAATGAAATATTACTTAATCTTAAATCTGTAATCAAAATTGTTTAAAGTAATCGAAATTGTTTAAATCTGAATGCTGGACACATGTATAGTTTCATGCAGAGTGCACTTCATTTCATATCATATGGTATTATAATCATTCGATCATATTATAATCATATTCGAATGGTATTATAATCATTCAAAATTTAATAAGTGATGAAAATGCGAAAACAGCAAGAAAACAGATTATTTTTTAAAGTTTTAAAGAGAAATTTCTATTTTGGTATTTAATTTTAATTTTATAATTTCCTTCTTAAATCTAAATAAGCTGTCAGTCTTCATATACATTTATGCTATAAATAAGTTTAGATCCAAACATAGTACATTTATGCTAAAGATAAACTTAGATTCACCATCATGCATAATTTTCATAATATTTTGATGCCACTTCAATACTACTCATACGTAATTTAAGCTCTGTTTTGAACTGAAGTGAAATGAATCTTTATTTAACAATTTATTTATCAACTTTTCATACTTTATTGAATACATAGATATTGATAATATTGATTTATAAAAGCAATTAGTTTCTTTATTTTTATTTATATTAAACTAGACTCTCTTTCATTTCTTTGGGAAAAAATATAACTTCAGGCAGCCTTTTTATCAGTAATTTAATTTATTAAAAACAAAGCACAAAAATTATCTTTAAATGCAATATAGTAGATACGTGACAAAAATTAGTTTGTTCATGATAATAAGCATGCTTAAATTCTCTCGATTTGCTTCTAGTTCTTTGCGCTTAAATTATAGTTTTTTCCTCATTTTAAAAATACTACAGTAGTGAAAGGATACATATACTTTCTTATCTGATTTACAGTTCATAGGGCACTTAACTGGATAACCAAGAATATTTCGGAATGCTATTCAAACTCTTGATTTAACTTTTCGTGTTCAGTAAAAGCATTTCAGTATGTTATTTGAAGGGAAAGATGGCATAATGAACTTCCTTCGCAGAGGGAGTAAGATAGTGAAATAAGTAATGCTTAGTATTACGTGACTACAACTAACATTGAAAATGTAATATGACTTTGAACAATATGCCGCATTACGGATAAAAATGAGCGAAACAGTATACAAGTGATATACAAGTGACATAAAATAATGTACAACTTTCATAGCTAAAAACTATACAAATAAATTACACTTACTTCTCATCTCAAATATAAATGGCTACAATGCACCATACGGAATCCACACTATCTCGGGCTGGTCGTTACGTATCAAGATTATAAGATGAATAAACTGTCGGAAACGCTTTTAACAAAGCAATAATTTTGCTGCTAATCAGCCAAACCGAAGCCAATTCAGAATGAAATATATTTTTCAAGAGAAAAAAATCAAATAAAAAGTTAACACGTAATTCGATTGCATCAACTTCGCAATTCCCTCCACCAAAGCTGTTTTTTAACTGTTTATTTTTTCATTCAGTGTTTTGTTTATGAGAGTTCGACTTCCGCCGTTGCCTGGGGCACTGATCATGGCATATGTTTGATTGCGAGCGTCCATGACTACTAAATCCTGTAACGGCGACTGGACAGGAAACAGATTCTAAAAACGCTTGCGGCAAGGTTAACATAACCCTTCTGCTTCATGTTTTCTGGCTGATATCCATTTAAGCTGCAGCTATTTCTGTGAGAAGATTTCGAAGAATCTGGTCACACAATCTTCCTGCAGATCTGTTTTCTGATCTCATTTCAGATCTGTGTGACCTGTGAAGAGCTCCTCTTTCATTAAAATTTATCCCTTACCCTTCTAAGAAAGAGCTTTCCGTGAGGAAATGATCTCAAAGGATGAAGTTATTCCAGTTAGTTTTCCACGTGGCTTTTTCTCTTAGTCTAAAATTACGCGCAAACTCTATCTTTCTAGTTCTGTTTGCAAAAATAATATATTTTCTTACAAGTATAGTATGAGTGGGTAGTTGTTCATTTCAAAAAAGCACTTTGATTTTCATCAATGGGCTGAAGACAAATATATTTAGAAAGAGTGATTTATAAAATATTTTAATGCTATTTCTCGTTGCAAGAAAAAGAACCAAAATATTTCAAAACTGAGCCAAAAGCAACATTGATATTATTGATAAGATACTAAGATAAGAATGATAATAATAGACTACAAATATTAAGTTAATGAGACTTCAGAGTTAGCTAACTCGTATTTCATAAATTAGTAAAAAGACTAGGGGGAAAAAACTTTATTTCCTCTGATACATCATTTCATTCAGCCTATCATTAAATAAGCTAATAATTATTTTAAGAATCATTTATTTAACTATGTTCTTAACTCTAAAAGTTAGTACTTACACTCCCGTGTTATCTAGTATTTCAAACGATTTTACTTTATAAATGATATTTTTCATTGAATTTGAGATGTTTCAAAGGTTTCAGAAACAAAGCGAACGAGAGATTTGATTAAATGTTGTTTATCATGCTATCGTTTAAATATTCAGGAAATTACCTTTGATTATAGTTTACTACCAGACTAGATAAATAAAAAAGAGAGAAAATGTCCATTTGCGGTTAATGTACTATTTCATGTTTAAAACATTATTAGATTCTTACTTGTTAATGCTCACATTCCAAAAATATTTTTTAATTCCTTCAATCAATCTTTGGGAAATTGAATGCTTTTAAATGGTTCAAATATAGATTAAAATTTCAGAAGTTAATATATTTGATATTTCGCTTCGTTTTTATTAACATTTAGAAGATACTATATATAAAATAAAAGGTTTAAAAAAGAGGAAACAGAAGATGTGCATTCAAACAGACATTGATCAGACATAACAAATTTTAAGTACGTTTCAACATAAAATTAACAAAGTAATTATTTTAATTTCTTCTTTCGTTGCTTGACAAGTTTTAGATTATTATCCCATGAATAAAATCTCGAGCGTGTTTCTTAATTGGGAAAAATTAAATAGGTAAGATTACTAAAATTAATTATTATAAACCCATTATTGATCAAATATTGTATAAGGTAGCATTAAATTCTTCTTTCCAAGATGGTAACGTAAAGTTACTTCAAAAATGAGTAAGTATTTTTATTTATTTATGGTCACTGTATATAGCAATTTATTCATGGAATAATTTACTCTGCATTTGATCACAAGTAAGCCTTTTTAAATTTAAATTTTCTTGCTTTTGTTTGTACAGGTTTGGTACAGTAACATACGAATGAACTTAAATTTGGAAAGTATTACAAACACTGATGAAAAAATAATGTGTTAAGTAATTTAGAATTTTGTATCTTAAACAGAAAAATATAAACGGATAAGGTTCTATACAGATTACAGGCAACATAAGCATTTCTTCAAATAAAAAAATCTTCAAACGTTAGGAATTGGGGAATAGGGTAGGTTTAAGTGATTTTTTAACAGGGATATGAAAATATCCTTCTGTGAAAAAGCAATTTTTACGTATTTGAGTGAAAATACTTTTATAAAGTAGATTTTTGAAGTATTCTTTTCAAATTTCCAAAGGGAATAAAAGGTCAGAGCAAAAGTTCTCACCTAGAGCAAGGCAAAGTAAACCATTTCACTTACTTACGATTGATTCTTTTTTGTTTTATTTTTTCATTACTTGTTTATTTGTTTATTCGTACATATGACTTTATAAGGCCCTATTAATTTCTTTAAATAATTTCGGAATCAATGAGGCAAAAACTTTAGATAACTTAACCTTGAACTTGAAGCTAGTCGTTCTTGATTGTACCGCTCTGAGCTTTTACTTGACAGACAACACCATTCAGAAATTTATGTTAAAGGAAAACGGCAAATCATATGAGAACTATCTGCGTAAGGGAAGCAATGCCTTAATGGAGGGCTTTCTAAGGCCTTCATGAAAGCTGGCTCATGTTCACGTTACACACTTAAAAATCCGCAAAAGTCAGCCAGTCCATTCGATTGGGATTGAACCCGCATCAAACTTCCCCTACTCAGTGGTTTCCGTTCAGAAAGTAATCGTTTCAAATACTGTGCAAAGATCTTGCTCATTTTACTTCATTCTGGTTAATGAATTAAAAATAAAGCTCTAAAAAACGAGAAAACTGCGCTGAAAATAAATCATCCTTTTCTTTACATAAAAATTTGTTGACGTCATAAAAAAATGAATTTTTTGTTATTATAAGGCCTAAGTTGAACTTTCTAGGAAAAATAAAAAAAATTACAAAAAGATGTACAAAGTCTTAAAAATAAAATTCCGCAATTTAATTTCAAAAAATGCTTTTCTTATGGTGAAATGCCTTAAAATTTCAATAAATTGTAAAAACATAAGTTTGAATTTGGAAAGAAATTATTGGATGAGTTAATTCAAGGCATAGTCTGTATTTCTAAATTGCAGTGTTAACTTAATATTCCTTTATATAAAATCAACTAAAACATTTGTCGTATTTCTGAATAAAATATTTCAAATGGCTATGTCAAAGTCAACATTTACTTTTTTAGAAATCTACTTTGTACCCATATATCCCTACAACTGGGAAAAATAATGAAAGAAAATAATTTTCATTATTTCATCTCCCAGTCTTGTTTTCGAAATTTTATCCTTTTTATGAGATCAGCATTTTGAATTTTAGTTGCTGTTATTATTTTTCGTCTTCATACGGTCTTACACAGATTCATAATTTTTAATAATTTCGGAAAAAATCGTTAAATTAACTCATGCATTAAGTTCTTTCTTTTCTTAAAAGAAAGAAACAAAGTAGTCTGTTAAAAAAAAGAAATTTTCAAATTTCAAAACCCAGTAGTGGTAGAAAACCGTGTGTTAAATGAAAGTTATATTTGTAGTTTGGATGTCCCGAAGCATGATTAAAATTAATGGTTTTATTACAATGCTATACAATTATATGCTCAATTTACGGTACTGACTAAATTCTTCCCAATTAATTAAAATCATGTACTGAATGTACGCTTTGAAAATATTGTAAGAAATACAGGATCTTTAGTAGCGACTAAATTCCTTTAAAATTTAAAGGTGTCTTTTCAGATCTTTTGATCGTTGGGTGAAAAATACTCTTTATTCCTACACAATAACAATCCTTTCTGCACATATCGTGCCTTGTACAGATTGCTTACAATAAGACGGTAATGCAGCCTTTTCTTAATGCCATCCAACGTTGTCACTGAAGGAGGATTGCCGCTTAGCTTATGGAAGTATTCAGTTGATTCTTCACAAGCCTTTTTTATATGCTAATAAAAAAGGATTTTGTTCTTGTCAGAAAGCATGAACAATATTTGAATGCCTACATGTTACTATCAGTATTCGACGTTAGCAACGGTTCACGAACTGATTGTCTGAGCGATATCTCTGTATCAAAAGCCCAAGAGGAATTTCGGTATTCGAGTTGCATTTGGTTAAGCAGGTTCAGTAATGAAAAATTACTGAATAATTTCTCTTTGATATTCTCCAACATACATCAGGATTAAAGCCGGGTTTTCCGATGAATCACTGTTTCAGCATCTTAACTTGCTCCCCAGGATAATCTCTAACCATTCTGATGGGCATATTATAAGCAGATCTTACAATTTTTATCACCTGATTTTAATTTTATAAAATCGAAACTAGAGCTCAAATCCATAAACCATCACTTAATTTGATGAGAAATGAAATCCACATCATTTCTCTTCGGCGACTATATATAACCGTATTCTTTGTTGTAATAAGCATTTAACTTAAATCATACTTTTCAGTTTCCCTTTGTGTAATAAGCTTAAGTCTCATCACATATATCTCTCTAAAGTGCAAATAATTTTGAAAAGATTTCTACTGGCAATCTGAAACCATTCATGTCACACACCAACATCACTTAAAATTTCCTCATTTGCATATTTAAATCTTGAAGCCAACGTGCTGAATGTTCGTTATCTTAAGAGACTACGAAACAAACAGCTACGCGATCAATTATTATCTTGAGTATGTAACCTTTAAATAAAATCCGAACTCTTATTCCTAGTCCCTTATTTGATCCCACCATAAGCTTCTACCTGTGTATTTTGCGATTCTTTATTTATAGTGAAAGAAAGGGTTACATAATACTTCGCAAGAAAGGGGATTTTTTTTCAGCCTTAGGGTGAACCGTGTGGCCGGCCTTTAAATGCTTGAAATAAAAAGAAAGATCCCACTTCCCACTCCGACTAACTTTTTTCCCCTCTCTTCTTATAAGAAATCCTGCTTTACGAGCTCAGAGAACAGTTCTTGCTTTTGCAGTAGAAAAGATTACGTTCTGGAACAGATTTGCGAAGGGCTTATTACCATTGAAAAAAATTAGCTTTTTTTCTTTTTGTGTTTTAATTTTTTTGCAAAGTTTTTTTTCTGATATACTAATGCGTTGCAAATGTTTAACAAAGAAATAACAATAAACCAAGGCTATCACTGAAAACTCACAAATACAAAACAAAAAAAAAAAAGAAAGAAAGAAAAGAAAGACAAAAAAGGGAAAGAAAACGGAAAAAAGTAAAGGAAAAAATGCTTCATACCACCGTGAACGCAAGATAAATAAATAAGTCATCCTGGTTAATGAGTTAATAAATGTTCAAGAAGCAATTAAAGTTATAACATAATTTCATAACAAGATTTACTGAAAGCTTTTGGAGCTACTTCTGAGCAATACTCTGCGGTTCCTCTTTCATTTTCGTTTGTAAAACCATTATTCAAATAGTTTATATTTCCGAGGTTTAATCTTTATAACCTTTAATAAAACTGTTTGATTTTTTTTATCTATCTTAGTATATATGTACATTTTTTTATTTATTTAATACCTTACTTTTTTCTTACCTTATTATACCTTCGAGCACCTAAAATAATTCATTCCTTAGATGTGTTTAAAGGAAAAAATGGTACGTTTCTCATAACTGAAAATTATTATTTGATTTAAGAAACAAAATGACAATTTCTAGTTTCAAATTTAACTCAGAGTTTAAGGTTTGCAAAAATTTACCTGTTTGAGTTCGAAAACCTTTTTAACAACTAAATCCAACCAAGTTTTAAAATGACTATTACGTACAACTAAAGGACAAAACCTTTCTTTAAGTCTGCAGTCTTTCTAAAATTTTAAATTCTTAGAACAGAAAATAAAAAGTCAATAATTTTGAAATAAAATAAATTTATTGTTTTTAAATAATTTAATTTAAATTTCTACATGAAATTCATGCAGAGTGGAGCAATTTTTAGTTCATATTTGTATTTAAATTCCCGTGTCCTTATTGTAAGCCTGCGTTTTAAAGAGAGTGCACGGATTATACCTTTATCAGAAATTAGTACTTCAGTCAATTTAATATTTATTATCCCTTTTGCATATTATCTCACATTTTAGACCTGTTATTAAATTTCTAGAAAACGTAACTTTGCAGAGCATAAATCAAGCTTGTAATATTTGCTAATGAAACATATATTATTACCATTTAAATGTTATTAAAAATGCATAACAAGCGTCAATTTATAAAAACTTTCTTGTAATTTATTATTCTCGTGATATCTCAAAGTGATAAAAATTTCTTTCTTGAGGATGACGTATATTCTCTCTGGAGGGCCAGCTTAGCTAGCGTTTCAAAAATCAATTGAAGTATTCTTGTACAAATTTTAAAGCAACTTCTGCTTTTCTAGAATTTTTAATGAATCAGCGAGAAGTGCTTTAACAGTAATTACACGATACCGAACAATTTTGCTTCAGAGTTAATTTGCATCATGTTTTAAAATAATAATCAATAACGAATTTTAATTAAGAATGTTTTTCCTTAACAGATTTCTCAATTCCGGTTTGAATTATTTATGCTTATGAAGGCAGATATGCGCTTATAATATCATTGCTTAAAAATTCAAATTTAAGAGATTCTGTTATCGTTACATGAATAATTTTTTATACACAAGAGACCGTTAAATGCATTCGAAAAATGCAAAGTTTGTTGACTGTTGAATGATGAATATTAATCAGCAAAATATAGTTAAATTTGTGCAAGTCATTTCACGAAAAATAAAAAATATGTCATCGTATGAAAGAAGATCCGGTTGCTATGTATGCCAAAAATCGGTTAATGCAAATTGTTTTAAACTGTCACCCCGAAACCATTTTATGATATGTCGTTTTTAGAGAACTTTGAAAGAGCATCTTAGCTTCATCACATATAGCAGACCTTTATGTAATTTTTTGCACATTCAAAATAATTCTTTTGTGTTGTACATGAATATGAAAACTAGAAACTGACTGATCCTCATGTCTTCCACGCATAATTTAATGTTACACCATTAAACTGAATTACGAATAACTTCTTTAATTAACTCCATATCTTAAGCATTGGAAATAAATGTGAAAGGTACATGTGTTTAAGTAATATATTTTAATTTAATATGCTTAAATAAGTTATTTAATTTCAGGTTGCTCATTTGACAGCATTCGCATTAAGTTTTCTGCTCATGGCGGAATTACATTCTTGTATTCACTGTTGTACGTGATTCAGATAGTACAACAATTTTCTAAAGAACTTGCTTTATTTTTTAACCCAACTCTAATGTTCTTTAGCTCTCTCTTTTAGGCTATTTTCTACTTAAGTAGAACACTAAATACAGACACATTGCAGGGAACACGAAAAATCAGCTATATCCTCACCGGGATTCGAACTATGGATCTTCCAATGCCAGTTGTGCACGCTATCACACCACAAAATCCCACACGGAAAATGAGATGATAATCTCATGCAAAATTACTAATATTTTGGCAATGAGACATTTCTATTCTTTTTTGTGATTTCTTTGCAAATTTAACGTATAATATAAATCTAATATTTATAGCAATCAGACACAGATTACTTTAATTTGGAAATGCTGACGTCTAGCTAGTCCTTTAGTCTTCTTTGAGAAATTCAGTTTGTAATTTGCAAATGCCTTTGCTAGCCATTTAATGAATAAGAATAACGAGTGGACTTGGCTTTCTAGATAACATTCACACCAAAAAATGTACTTGAGAAGTTTCAATTCAAATTCTGTGCTTTAACTCATGTCTAAATAAACATACTCGTGTGCAAAATTAAGAGAGTTTTAAATACGTAGCAATGCATGATTTTTTCTTGTATATAATACTAACTCAAAGGAACTAAACTGATACAATCAAAATTCCTAAATGAAAATATATAAAATTTATTTAAGCAGTTTTAAGAGATGAAATACTCTTACTAATCACATTATGAACCACTTTCCACCAAAGAACAATTTATTAAATTTGGCGTCTTTCATAGTAAATTTTAACCATTATAGTGCATTATTACACTATGTTATCAGTTCGAAAAGCAATTATTATATGTCAGATCTTGGTTGTAAAAGAAATGCGCAAAATAATAAATAGATTATCAAAAAGTGATGTATATCACTTTTATAGGTTTAAAAGGTTCACATGATTTACTATGGTCTGGTGTGTCACATGATTTACTATTAAACTAAACAGAAAATTCACTGTTACAACCATATTTTCTCAGTGAAAGGCATTATTCAACATTTTAAAATTTTTAAGGCATTATATTAAATGCTAAACTGTATTCATGAACATGAGTTAATAAATTAAAAGAAAAAAAGATTGAGTATCACGAAAAAATTTCAAAACAAGCAGAATTTAATTTAAAAGCTTTTCTATTTATGATAAATAAATTTTACACATTTGTTCATTCAAAATTAAATTAGAATTAATCTAAACCCTTTTAAATGATCTTCCGAGAAATCCTGCAGTTACAGTTTTTTCAAGTTTGAATATTAAATTCTGTTTTGCATGATAATTACATCATAATAATTAGATATCCCAACAGAAAGTTTGATAAAAGCAAATTAATAGAAAAGCCTAAAGAATCATTTAAATTTAACGTTATTTAAAATGTTGGTACTTTCTGACTATCTATAGAGCTGGGAAAATTGGCAATTTTGTCAACTGGCAAAAAAAAATTTGTTCATATTTATGACTCACATCTACTGTTCCGTTCATAAATAACAATAAGCAGCTTATAAGAAATAAATTTTCGGAGAACAAATTCTATATGACTGGAATTCACATATTTTTACAGCCAGTGGAATACTCTTCAGAAATAAAAATTAGATATAAAACGTGTGCGGGGGTATGCACATACATGGTTTACTATTATTGTGTGTATACTCTTGCAGTTTTAGAAAATGATGAAGCTGAGAATACAGGTAATCAGAAAGTACGAAAGTTTCTTCTGTATAAGAAGAGATTTTCCTAATAAGAGTACTTCAGCATTTTAGCACTTTCATTTATAAAAGTGCATTATAAATAAATAATAACATATGCAATAAAATGATAGTTGCATATTACTATTTAAGTTCACATATTCAAAACACTGAACTTTAAACTGTCTGCAATATACTCGGAGAAATAATTTTGTATGAAACGTTTACATGCTGTTTATTAAAATATCAGCCAGAATAATGATGTATCATTATTCTGACTAAATAATTCAGATATCATTTCATAGCTCAAATTAAACTAGAAACTTTATTCAGGAACTGTTATGGAAAGCATGAGCAAATTTCCCTATGAGCATTGCATTTTAACATTATTTATGCAATGATTGACAACATAATCAATAAGCTTTAATGTTATCAAAAAGCTTTAATGTTGCTTCAATAAACATTAAAGTTATTGTTTTATTGTTCATTTTCTACTTAAAGACCACAGCCTTTTGCTCTAACCTAACATTCAAAATCCAGATAACAAATATATGGACTTATAATTTACGATTTAAAACATAAGATATCGGATAAAATAAATACATAGTTGAATGGTCCTTTATGCTATTTATACCTGATGCATACAAAGGAAATTATTCTCCCTAAAAATAGAAATGTTATTAAAACACGAATTAAAGGATTTACTTGATTGTAATTTATACCAAAACCAGAATGTGAATTGAAAAGAAACTTTCATATTTGTTATTTCTGGAATAATATAAGCAATAATAGCATACTGTTCGTTTAGCACAATTAGTTATTTCAGGAAAAAAGAATTTACTTTTTCATCTCATTAGGAAATATTAAGTGAAATGCATATAATTTAAATAAACAATTAAAGTTATTTCTTATCATACAGCTTTTTCCAATTGAAACAAAACTTTTAGTATAATTCAGTAGTAATAACTCTTAATTCTAGATAGCTTGCAAAAAAAATGATCAGCGGTTTTATACGCTCGTGGGCAAAATTAAGACAATTTCCAAATTATGCCGAATTTCTGAAAAAATTAACTTACAGATTTTAATGAAATTTGGTATGAATATATATTTATAACAGAGAAAGACATATACTTTTCAAAAGTCATTTTATTGTTATTTTTCTTATTTTCAATAAAATTCTTAATGCAAAGATATCTAAAATCTACGTTGTGATATCGAACTGAAAATGAGTCTAACATGGGGTATGATCCCCCTTTGACAGCCAAACAGGTCATGCAGCGTAACAGCATACTGAACAAGAAGCTGTTGAGGAGTCGTTCATTAACAGAAAACTAGAACCAACCCCTGAAAAGTCGAACAGAAGGCTCTACTTCATAGCCGCTAGGAAGCCTTTGTCAAACATACGCAGGGGTGTACGGCCGAACAACATAATACCTGCCCAAAACATTATACCTCCACCACTGTTATGATCCTTTTCCCTGATGAGGGAGTGAGAGTATCATGTTCCAGGCTATCTCCAGATACAGGTGCGCCGAGAATCAGTGTTTAGGCTGAATCTTTACTCATCTGTAAAAAGCACGATGCTCCAGCGAAGTCTGGTTCAAGGTGCATATAATCTGCATCGTTCTAGACGCGGTGTCTTGAATGATGCAGCAAGCAGGACGCAAAAAGCGGGTCTTCTGGTATACAGCACTATCTCATGAAATCTTCGAGTAGACTGTAGACCCTGAAGCTCGGTTTCCAGTGGCAGCATACGGCTCACGTGAGAGCTGTGAATCTGTAGCAGTCCTTTATCGCCGCACTGAAAGAACCAAATAACAACCCTCATTCGTCTTTGTGGACTTCGGTCGACCTTGTCCAGGTCTTCCTGGTATAGATCCAGTGGCCTGAAACTGTTTCCACAAATTGCAGACGACAGTGAGCGTTACATTGGGCTCTGTAACCGCATGCTCTGTAACGCATGTTTGGCCTCCCTCCAATCTACCGACAATTCTCCATCTCATTCCGTCATCCATACGTTCGTGGCTACTCATTGTACCAGATACCTTATAAAATTTACACAACTTTTTCGAACTTTTGTGAATGCCGTGAAGGAGTAAGAACACACATATCGCCAAAAAGACCTCATGCGCATAAATGTCCCCTTCACAGTCGCAGCTCCGCAAGCACGTCAGGTGTACACTTACGTATTCGATCCTGAATATGAGTGATTTTTCTGTGGCATAATTACTACCTTTGTTTCAATACTTTGCGTAAAAGCAGACATAATTTGCAAATCCTCTTAATTTTGCACACGAGAGTACTTTGCATATAGGCTGCGATATATACACGTATTACTAACATCTCTGCTAAAAATGCCCCGTAGAAACCCATAAACGTTTTTATGGGGAATTGGCCTACGGATACCCGTACAGTTCTGCGGGTACCCGTAGGCCAAATCCCCGTAAAAACCCCCAGACTGAAACCCGTACAACTGTGCAGGTACCCGTAGGCCAAATCCCCGTAGAAAGAAACCCGTACAGGTACCAGTAGGCCAAAGCCCATTGGCAGCCCAGGTAGCCATTGGAAAAATCACTGCACAAAACAGTAGACAAAAACCCATAAACAAAACCAATAGAATTATACCATAGAGGAGTATCCATACATAGAACGGCCATCTATATACAGAATCCCTATAAAAAAACAATACACAAAAATAGAACTGTAGATCAAATTTCCATAGAAACTAATAATTATAAGCATGAACCAGTAGCACAATTAGCAGTGATGAAATGTACAGACCTAAATAGGGGGCAGGCACACAGAGTAATTTGAAATAAAATTCAATACGAAGAAACCTAATAAAATTTTACAAATATCTAGAAGCCTACAAGCCCCTGTCCTTGCATGTCAGTACCTATAAACATATTACAAAATATTTACATAAATTCTCTTTACAAAATTTTAAACTTCCTTTGTCTAATTTTGAAAACAATAGAAAGATAATAATCAAAGTCATGATTCACAACCATCGAATGAAATATATACATATCATTTGATGGTTGCAAATCATGACTTTGATTATATATATATTATTGATTTGATTATAAATATATACACATAATACTGTATCTCATTGCATATATATGTATTACACCGTATTTCAGTTCTTTAATTGGGAAATTAAACAATGGAATTTAATCACATCAGCTTGTTTAACAATTTGACACCTAACGAGAAATGTATTGCCAAAGGATGGTACTTTCTAGCATCTGCTTAAATTTTAAGTTACCTATAATGCACTAAACCAAACAATTTACTGCATAAACTTTTGTTAAATATATATTTTTAAAGTAAAAAATTAATTATAGAAATAAGTTTAAAAGAAATTATAAATAATTATATTGCTACGAACTAATCTACAATATCATTTAAATTCTGAGAACATAAGTAAATCAAGTGCAAGTAGCAAAATCTATTAACAAATATAAAATTGTAATAATTTTTTTTAATTCCTAAAAATAAAAAATATGCATAAGTGAATAATTGTTGAGCTGGCAGAAGACAAACTTATCAAGGGGAAGTTGCCCTCAAACCTAACTCTTCAATTATTCGTGTTTCATCATTTATGTAGGCAAGTGTAAAATTCAAAACCAAAAGTAAAACCAAATGATGCGACCTACCAAAAGCAATTCAAACAAGCGGAACTTTTAGAAAAGTACAAATCAAAGCCAATACAAAACAATACCCTTTATAATACCGATTTTTTGGAAAACCAGTTTAATTTAGAAACTCATGCCCACAAAAAACTTCCCCGACATGAATATGCATATAAACAAAAAAGATACAGAAACTATTAACATACTAAAAATAAGCTAGAAACTAAATTAAATAACACTAAAATAATATAATATAATAAAGGCAAGTAAAAAGTAAGTTAAATTAATTAGTAATTAATTAGCAAGTAAATTAAATTAATTAATTTACCATTATTTCTATTGGAGTGTGGACAAGTAGAAAATCAAATTAAGTGATGTAAAGTAGTGTTCCTTCTATTTATAAAAGAGGGCGGTAGTAAACGGTAAAGTTGAGTGATAAGCTGCTGTATGTAAGAACCATTTAAAAAACTATTTAAAATTATTATGCTGCAAACTATATGTAATGTAAAAAGTGTGTTCTGTAGCTAATTTTTTTTAAAAGTAGTATTGTATTGGCTTTGATTTGTACTTTTCTAAAAGTTCCACTTGTTTGAATTGCTTTTGGTAGGTCACATCATTTGGTTTTACTTTTGGTTTTGAATTTTGCACTTGCATACATAAATGACGAAACACGAATTGAATAATTGAAGAGTTAGGTTTGAGGGCAATTTCCCCTTGATAAGTCTATCTTCTGCCAGCTCAATAATTATTCACGTATGCATATTTTTTATTTTTAGGAATTAAAAAAATATATTACAATTTTATATTTGTTAATAGATTTGCTACTTGCACTTGATTTACTTATGTTCTCAGAATTTAAATGATATTGTAGATTAATTCGCAGCAATGTGAATTATTTATAATTTCTTTTAAACTTATTTCTATAATTAATTTTTTTTACTTTAAATTGTTTTTACGAATAGAAATTTTGTTAAATTCAAATTTCATTCCTTGCAGCAATGGCGCAAGAGAATTATTTAAATTTAATTTAACTTCACTATATTCTTTTCAAACAATATATATACATATATATGTACTCTCTCGCATGTTACAAAAGGTGTTTCGTATATCATCTCCAAGGAACATAAATTTAATTAAAGCGATGCATTATTGGAATAAATTTAAGTCGGTGTCTTCGGTATAAGTCATTTACATTTCTATTGCAGAAGAAATACTTTGTAAACTGTATAGAAATATTATTTTGAACTGTAAAGTTTCTAAATAGTAAAATTAAAAAGTAAAATTTAAAGTACTGAAAAGATAGCTATTGCTATTGACCGTAGATTATATACTATAAAAATATCACTTCGTGCTGAGCATTTCCTGTATTTAGACTGCCAAATGGAATTCACATAGTGTAGCATTTAGCAATATAAATAAACCTTCTTCACAGCCTCATACAGACGGTTAAAATTACTGTCATCGCAACTAAGCAGATATAGCACATATAGTTTCATTCGTTTACAAACAGTTTTTACATTAATATCTATACAACCAGATAAATTTAATGCAGAAAATTGTAACAAGCATTTCCGCAGTATAACTAATGAAAGAAAATAATGCTTAAATATTACTCTAACTACATTTGAAAGTAATGATAAACAATTCCCATACAAGACTCATGATATGAAAAGCTTTGGTTTTAACTGTCTTGTAAAAAACCTTTCAATTATGCAAAATTCCTATCCACGTAAAAATTACTATCCCTAAATCAACTGATTACACAGTGAAACTTTCCTAAAACAATTAACTCCACAATTCCAGATAACGCCAGTTTCTTGTAGCCTTACAAAACTATGAGTGATTTTAAACACTGTTATTTAATTATGCTCCTGACAAATGTGTAACTCTCAGAGGTGGTTATCTAAGAAAATAACCACTATATGAGGTTTCACTTAATGCAATTTTTTTACAATAAAGAATTCATATTTTATATTCCCAAGACTAGCACATTTAATATTACATAAACTCTATTAATTATTCACAATTCTATTTCAAAAGCAATTTATGAAAAAAAATTTGAAATTTTCTTCATGAAAATAATAATGATGAAAATTAAAATATTCATAAAAATGTTTAATTATATGTGTTTTAATAAAATAGCAAAAAATATTTAATGTAACAATGTGGTTCTAGCCTCATACTTGTACAGAAATATAGACCAAAAAGGAAAAAAATACAATGTAAGCTACTATGATCATCTAAATTTTCACACAATTTTAGTAATGCAAAAAAGATTCCTTGGCTTGTTGGTCTTGCCTACGTCATTCAATAAGTAATACACACATTAAATACTTCAATGTTTACTTCATTTAAATAAACTTACCTTTTTTTGTTTGAGAAATATAATGATACATTTTTAAGACATAAAAAAATAAATCTGCTCAACCACATCCCATTAGTCGAAAAATTGAAAATTTAATCATGCAAGATCTCTTTTAAGTAAGGTAGGCTCAAATTTATTAGTACATAATATTCAAATGATAAAGATCTACATAAACAAGCTTTAAAAAGTATTTCTAAATTATAATAAAAAAACAAATTTTCGAAAATATAATTTTAGTAGAATTCAATGTGCATCTGATGTAAACACACTGAGCCAAATTATCAAGACTGAAATTATCACTTTTCAGTCTTTAAGCACATTGCTTTTTAGGATAAAAGTAAAGATGGAAAATCAATTTCACATACAGAAAATCCATTTCAGAACTATTTATCTGTCAAAAAAATGTTCGCTGATTGCATTAGACACTATTACACGTGCATGGCATTACTGTTATTTCCTTTCATATTATTTGATATTCACAGACAATGTTGGTATTTTATTTTTTATTATAAACATCTAAAGTGTAAAACATAGTAAAAATTATGAATTATTTATTGCATTACTACAGCCTACTGTCCACCAAGATGACATCACACACATTCCATAACAGCATTACCACGAACGGCGCCATATTGCTTCTTCTGAGAGCGGGGGGAGGGAGGGGAATTTTTTTCCTCACGTCAGCGTTAACACTGAGAAAAATAGTTTGAACGCGGTCGCCTTAAAGAGATGATGGTTGATACCAGTGTTTATTTGTAATATCAGAAATGTTGATATATGCATATGTAAGTGTGTAGGTGTGTGTATTCAGAGAACCAACTCGTGGCAAAATCACCTCCCTAAGATGACCGCCTCTGAACGAGACCAGTATTTATGAAAACTTAAGTATATTTTGGTATTGAAACATTCCTTCTGTAAGACGACCACATGCAAAGAAAATTCCGAAAGTGTGGCTGGTCGCCTTAGAGAGATTCATTTCGTAGAGGCAACAGCCCTAATACGATCACCTCTTAAAGATAAACGTATTTCTGAGAACATAAGTATATACTGGTATTGAGCATCCCCTCTCTAAGGCGAAAACTTGCAAAGATGCATTTTTATGTGCTTTTAAAAGCTTTTAAGAAATCAAATAAATGAGCGTATGTAGCAAAAACAATCTCTAAAACGACCACCCGCATTTCCAGATTACTCTGATGGTCTTAAAGAGATCATATTTTCATTCTTAGAAATACTGATAGTCTTAGAGAAGAGTTGGAGACGAGGGGATTCACTGTATGCTTTTTTTTTTAATTTCAAAGCTTTCTGTTGGTTACAAAACAGAAATAACCTTATTTTCAACGGTATCCAAATAACGAAATAAAAGTAAATAAATAAATAATTTAAAATAATCAGTAGACAACAAGAATACCAATGAATTTTGGTTTACTGACACCAGTATTAATTTCATTGTTTAGAAGAAGTCTATTGATGTCAGTTAGAAAATTAGAATAAGCTCATATAAACCGACAGAAGATTTATTTGGCATATATTTCTATTATATTGATACCAGCAAGAAAACCAGTAAAAATCAATATAAACCAATACGAACCAGTAGAAAGTTCTGGCACTGATGTTGGTTGTATGGGTGTCAGATGATACCAGTAAGAAAAACCACAGAGATCAATAGAAACCAGTAAAAGTCAGTAGAGACCAACAGAATTCTATGGGTACCAGCAGAAAGTTTTACTGGTTTCTATGGGGCATTTTGAAACCAGTAAGAAAAACCCACAGAGACCAACAGAAACCCATAGAATTTCATGGGTACCCATAAAAAATTTTACTGGTTTCTACGGGGCATTTTTATCAAGGATGCTTTTATCTCTTTAAAAAAAAGGTTTGAAAACATCGTACTTTTTTCACCAAATTCAAAACAAAAGTTTGAAACAAGAATGTGATCTATTTATTCAAACATTTAATTAATGACTGAATTACAACTAAAATTTACTTCAGACTGTGATAAAAGTATTTTTATCTCTTGTAATGGCTGAATGCAAAGGCTGTGGGCTGTGTTCTAACGCCTGCTTTGGTAAACGGTCTTAAGGAATCAGTTCGGAATCTAAATCCGTAGAGCAAAATGCTAAAAGAATGAATTAAAAACATTTAATCTTTTAAATTTATATTAAGTTGAAATATAAAACACAGAAAACATAAATAAACACATAAAACTTAAAATCTAAAAAAATAGTAAAGTTTTTATTTTCATTTTGATTTTGAAATAAGAAGTTGCTTTAATGGATGCTTCATCAAGTGTAATCTTTTATTTAAATTTTTGAATTTCGTGTCATTACGTTCTAACTTAATTGCTACCGAAACCCATATAATTGGCTTGATTGAGGTAGCTAGATAACAAGTATTTGAGTTTTTTTGACGTCTTATGCACTCAGCTAATTTCTCAGCATTCAGTCTTCTACACAGGTACAGGTAATTGAAAGAAATACTATTTTCTTAAATGTTAAAATTAAACCTTAAAACGTTAAAATTAGCGTTAAAATTTTTCGAAATGTAAAAGTACTCAACGGTCGTAAAATAAAGCAATCAAATAAAACCTCTCAGTTCTATAAGCAGAATATGATAATCAAAAGTAAGTGTCATTAAAAAGCCACGAATTCATCAGTGTTTTCAAATGAAACAAGTGATAACATGCAGACAGATAACAGTCAGAAATAAATTCCAAACTTTAAATTAAAATACTCAAAAAACTTTTATTCGTTTATGTAAACAGATCACATCTTTAGTTCCTTTCTTTAATTTATTACTCTGCAAAAAAAATCTCTTTTCAAGGAATACTGTATAACATAAAGCTAATCAAAAGAATTAGGAGTATTTTAACGACAGAACTGTGAGAAGTCTGAATTAGTAACCTAGGGCTGTGATCCTATGTGTTAGAAGATATTAAAACTTTTTTCGGAAGGGGGACTAAAGTAAATTTACTCCGTAAAAAAATTCTGTTTTAAAGAACTTTGTAATTTTAATAAGTACAAACTGAAGTCTGATCTATTCAAATATTTTACTCTTTTATTATCTATTTCAATAACATACCTGTTTCAAACTGTATATTTTTCATTATGTGTAATGCTATTATAGTGGAAATGGTGTGGGTTTAAGAAAATATTAATGCGATGCATGAAATTATATATATTTAGTAATATTATTTTTTAAAGTTGCCTTAGAAGGCGGATCTGTTCTTTGGCATTCTTCCTAGCGGAAAATATCGGGAAAATATTTTCAAAAAGTATTCGTTGAAATACATAGTATTCTTTTTATTTCCACTGATGAGGGCCGATGTAGTCTTCAGATTGCTTTTCCTATGAAATCGTAGGTACGCTTCATCTCGGAAATTCTTTGAAAAGTAAGGAAGTGTTAGTTCTTTGGAATATATTGCTATATAAATATTGCTATATATGTCCATTGCTATATAAATCTTTAAATCTTTCTGAAGGACATTATCAGCTTTCAAGCATGACAGTTAGATTCTTTATCATTTATGACATGCTCGGCTTGAGGTAATTATGATTAAGTATCCATGAATTAAAAGGCTGCATTAATTCTTAATATCAAAATTTTAGCGCTTACAAGAAATACTTAACTGACATATGAATTTTATTTAACCGATTTAATGAAGATAGTTAGTGATATTTGGTAAACAATTAGATAGTTCAAGCCTTTTGTCGTTTTTTCTGCCTTGAAGCACGCAATACCTATAATTTACTTAAGGAGAAGCTCGAATCGTGCCTATCTGTTATGCATATATAAAAGCTAAAGTAAAAGAGTAGTTAAATAAAACGTTTCGCTTAATCAAGAGCTTGACGTAACAATAAAAACATCTTTTTGTATAACATAGAAAGTTTTAAAGTTATTATTTATTTTAAAATACTTTTAAAAAAAAGCTGATTAAAATTATTTGCTTTCTAAGATGATGAGTAATTTTCCGTACTAAATTTCCAAAAAAGATAAATGTTAAATTTTTTATTATATATTAAGTTAATAAATTATGCAGATATGACTGAAAATATGAGACATAAATTAAGTTGTTGCTTCAAGTTCATTTTATAAGAAAACTAAGAATGGCGAATTCAGAATGAAGGAAATAAATCAAAACTGCTAAAAGTCAACATTTTAAGATAAAACATTATACTGCAAAATATAGTTTACTAGTACAATATTAACTAGTTTAAGATCATATTAAATTATCAATTTTCGTTCCTCCATAGTTTCTTAGTCGCATCCCCAAACTAGAATAGAAATACTGGGTTTGTATTTTTTTTTTAATTTAGAAAAGTAAAATCTAGCCCCCCACGCAATGATTGTTCAAGATTTTACCTCTGTACTTAAGCTCCGACTTCTTTTAAATATGAGTTGATCATATGAATAATGGTGTTGAATTGTTGTGATTTAACCCACTTGTCCGCCAGTAACATCGGCCACCACGAACCAACAAGAAGACCACAAACTTTACCTGGGTGAGGAGAGCAGGATTGCGTCTGTCGCTGACATGAGCCTAGGGCACCTTATAGGTTACATAACGACTTCGACCAGCTCCGTCCCAATTTTGAAGAATTCTTAGGAGGACGAAAACGAAGTTCTTCCATTCACCTTCAACTACAACCAAGCCTCCAAAAAGACTTCGCCGTGCTTTTAAGTGCCCTGTGCCGCAAAGACACTATTCATTTACTAACATCCAAGTCTTTAACTGTATTCGATCTTAGATACAACAGTATAGCAGTCAACCTCAGTAGCTATTACGCCTACCAGAGCGACAAATAATGATCTAAATTCTTATATCAAAAAGAGGTCAGTAAAGAAGTATAACGCACAGTAAATTAGAAAATCTACTGTAGATAATCTGCAATTTACCCTAATCATAAAGGCTTTTTACCCATATCCTTATCTGCTTTTTAGCCTTAAAATAAATCTAGACACTCCTCAATATTTCCCTTGAATCCATTAAATAAAAAGAAAGCTCATGTAAATAAGCTTTGGATCTTTTAAAATTTCCATGAATAACAATTTGTGGATCCTAATTTCAAATATACAAAACCTTTAGTAGCCGACAGTTAGGGTAGCTGAAACTGGTAGTTTGACCCGAATTCAATTCCCAGTGAACTTCTTGTAGAACAGGAGTTTTCGAGATTTTCCCCATATGGACGATAATATGAATTAGTTTCTCAAAGTCCTCAATGAAGACCTCCATTCTCTTAGACAGAAAACCCAGCGTGCATTGTCATTATCCAAAGAATCTTTAAATTCAAATCTGAAAAATTTGATCTTAAAAAATGGAGTTAAAGGCCTTCTCCGGGACTCGAACCTCGACCCTTCGATACCGCAGTAGGCTCCCTTAGCCACTGCGCTACTCAACAAAGACATTTAGTTCCAGTATTAAAATCTGGGATACATATGCTCGTTTGCCTTAAAAACGTTAGCAAACGTTGAGTAACTAAAGTAAATTGCATACACCAATTCAAACTTAATTTATTAAAAATCTACACTTTATTTGGCTCAGTTGCAGAAAAGCAAAACTTACCCTTATCTACTAAATAATCCATTTTTGAGTAATTTTTTTTAATGATAATAAAGTAATAAGTCTTTCTTGCGTTTCAGTTTCCAAAAATAAAAAATCTAAAAAGTAATATTTATCATGATTACAAAATGGACTCTAAAGAAGTTGAGAACTAACTATTTTTAAAAAATTATTTAAAACTGAAATCTTTTCCTTTCAAAATGCTTTCCTATAGATATCTCAGCATAAAATGTCTCTCCCAGATAGAATTAATTTATCGCCGTAAAGTTATTTACAAGTTTTTCTGAATTTAAAACTAGAAAATCACATGAATAGGAGCAGCTTCGAAATATTTTATCAAAAATAAATTTTTACATTAGTATATTATGCGAGGTCAGTCACATTTATCGCTAACTCCTTTTCATTTAAAAAATGCAAAATAATATACAAAATATCTCAAAAAAGTTCTCCGAAATAAAAATGACAAAAATTACTTATTCAGAATAACAAGAGTTACATTCATAAGCTACCATGCAAAGAAACGGGTAACTAATAAATAAAAAAAGTGTAAAAGAATGTTAGTTAATTTTCATGCATAGCGCATAACAAATCAATATACAAAGTTGGAAATCAATGCTTTTTACTGTGTGCAAACTTCAAACGAATAAATTTTGAAAAACATGGGAAGTTTGTGCTCTTAATGGAAAAGTGTTTAATATATATATGCTTCTACATTTTTGTCATCCAATAAGCGGCAGTATACAGTTTGAAAACAATACCTGAAAACACGAAGCTAAAATAAAAGTAGAGTTTTATGTCTAGTCTTTTATGAAAAATAAATTGATGCAAACATTGTGATTTTTTTTTTCATTTTTAAACTTCTAAGAAAATTATTCATTGTGTATTACTCTACGCATCATCTATCAATCTATTTCTCTTTGTCTGCCTGCATATGCATGTGTGTAAGAGAGAGAGAGAGAAAGAGTAGGTGGGATCCGCGTTCGAATGCACGTAAGTCATTTCTGCCTTTTTCTCGAGGCAGAATCATTTTCAACTTCATCAGGATGTTTTTAATTGTTTTTAGTTGCAACTGAATGTTAGTTGATGCAATATATGTATTAAAATGTTTATGTAAATAAAAAAGCATTGTTTAATGGATATATATCTATCAAATATACCCTAGCTTAGCAAATTCTAACTTCATCCAAAGTATCGTTTTTGGACTTATTTTAAAAAGGTTTTGTGAAGATACATGTGCCTTTCGAAATTTCATACACGATTACTAGGAGGGCATTGTTTGAGTCTCCCGCAAACAAAACAGCCTCCGGAGCAAAAAGAACTTTTTTAGATGTCTTTCCGCCATTGTCTTTGCGACTAATGTAAACGATATGAATGCAGGTGAAAAATGCAACTTCGAGAGCATTCCGAAGGATTTACTTCTCCAATTTAGGAAGCTTTGTTTACCTCTGGGAAAAGCATTTGTATGCAGCACTGCTATTCGAGCTCACGCCAATTTTTATGCCAATTAACCCAATATAAACTGGAAATAACAAGTATTAAATTTATTCCTTTTTCTCTGCGGTATACGGCATTCGAATGGTTTATTCTATGATATTTTGTAAACGGCTTAAGGTGAAAATTTGAAAATGCTTTATTGATGCAATTTCTTTCGATTTTTAAAGGAGGCTTTCACATTCCCTTGATTATAAAGCAAACAATTCTGTCTCTTCGCAGCTAAAATAAGATTCGCAAAGGAAAAATAATTTTTGATTTTAAATTTTAATAACCTTTTTTGCTTCCCTGGGGCTCTATTTTGCATTATATAGAAGAAAACGCTTTTGCATCGTTGAGTGATTCTTGTTTAATGCCGGGTTTATTCTCGAAGGAGTCAGAGCGAAGTTCGGAACACTGTAAAGGGGAACCTTCACCCTTCCACCCCATTCCCGAAGAGAACGTTTCAAAAATGATAACCCTGAGCTGAATATCTCACGCCTCAATTATAGCAATAACAAGAATGAGTTAATCTGAAGTTTTCTATCGTTTCATATTCAGTAGGTAGATTTGGCTTTCAAGTGTAAATAATGTTTCAGAAAAGGGCGCTGTTTGTAAAAAATCTGTTCACAAAGTAAGTGC
>KK115279.1:550268-590241 GCA_000611955.2 Stegodyphus mimosarum | reverse complement strand
GTCACCAAATGGTTGTTCTGTATGGTAATTTTGTGGATATATATATATATGAATAGTAAATAAAATAGGCTATAATTCGTATTAGAAACTTTGCAAAAGAAGGTGTCCAAAAATACATAAACATCTCTTGCTACATTTTAAGTAGTTCCCCAACCCTAATAAGAGTTACAGTCATAATACAATGCTTCTCGCATTCAGAACTTTTCTAATGAAGTTTCAATTGCTAGCATTTTCAAGTTTAAAATGAGACAACACTTTACAAGAGAGTTACAGAATAATGACTTTTCTTCAACCCCTCTTTAAAGATGTAAACGAAACGAACTGATTATTATCTAAATAATTTTGTACCCTTCACTCTATCATTTTCTAGTTGACTAACTATCTAGCGATCAACAATTTATTTCTTGCTTTATATTTTTTACATATCCATTTATACGTAAACATATTATAGTTTTAATTGGCATAATTTCTGCTAGAATCGTTACCAAGGTTGCTCCAGCCAAACAAACCAAACTCACTACATCCCATTTTGCTTTTCATTTGTTGAGCTAGATTAAATGGAGACTTAAATTTTCTTTCGAAAGAACCTGTGTATTATTTTAAGAAAGACTACTAATTAATCTAATCAGAGTAGTCTTTCTGTAGGGTAAACAATAAATAAAAATAATTTTTGCAAACCTATAGGTAACAATCTATTGCAGGGGAGTAAATGCCTGAAAAGAGGGAAATGTTCAAATCATGTACCAATAAATCAGTCATATCAGATATATTCTCTTCATTCTTATCAGAAAGTAGATGACCAGGTTTCTCATATTATTCCTTTATGAAGAACGAAATGAAAAGAGCTATGCAAGTTTGCAGAGCCATTAGGTTATTTAGATACGGGAGACTGAAAATTGAGAAATGCCCTCACCGGGACTCGAACCACGGACCTCTCGAATACGCACCGAGTGTGCTGACCACTACACCTTATTTAAAATTTAATTGTAACGTTATTAAGAAATATAAAAATTAGTTACCTTATATTAATCATAGATTTTACTATGTGATTTTTGTACGCTGTGGTTTCTATTATTGACATTTATCGAAGGTTTTTCATAAACTGATAAATAAATAGTCTAGATTAAAATGAAAAAATTAGGCACAGAATTGCTTCCCATTTAAATTGCTTCATATCTACTGACTTACAATTTATAGCATGCACACGCGGAAAACAGGGAGGGTTACTAGACACGTCTGGATAATGAAGTTTCAGATCTATCGAAGATATAGTACCAAATGGACTGAGAAATGTTTTTTAAGAACAAGAATCAGAAACAGAAAGGATGATGCTTTATTAAGTCATTTGACCGTAAGGGTCTTCTCTCGGTCTTTTCCTTTCCTCACTGTACACAATCAAGTACTAAGTATATATATATATATACTATATATACTATAAGTATACTTTACTTACGGTAAAGTATAGGGTACTTTTATACATACAACTGTAACAACTGTATAAAACACTGTAAACAGATATACCGTTTTTCAGCAGAATTTGCTTGGTAATTTTGCATTTTCAGCATTTGCCTTGTAGGTCAGGGAAAATTAATCAGTTTCCTCTATTAACACCTTCTTCTTTAATAAATATGCCGTAAACCCACAGTTCTTCAGTTTTATCATTACTAGTTATTTCGTTTTGCTTTATCTATTCCTTTTTATCACTTTTTCCAAACATTTTGTAGGAATTTATGGCGATACACATCAGGTACGAGTTGAAGCAAGGCCTGTACCTGTGCATTTAGGTAAACGGATCTTTTTCATTGTTAATCTTCTATCCCAATTTTGAGTAAGTCCGAGGACTGTCCGAGGATCATCTACCCCTTGTTTCCCTGCCATCAACCTCTCGAGAGGACTTTCGGCTCGCCATGTCTTACTGCACAGACACTACATGCTTGCTAACATCCATAGCTTCTCTGAGATTTGAACCTAGTCAACTTCACTAACTAATATACCGGCTGGGTGGTGTTGAACACTGGGGAGCTATTATTTGAGAAATGCTGCAGTATATACGGAAGTGATGCACTCCAATATGAAATATAAAATTATGGGAAATATAACTTACATTGGTAAATATTTTATTCAAAAAAATATATATTTCGTTTCCCATTCCTGAAGAAAAGTGACCTATGTGTCAGTCGGCCTCGATATCGATGGAGCGTTATGTAATATCTACGTCGAAGTTCTCCTCCCCTTCTCAATTTTGCAAATGTTGTGCTGTCAGTTAATTAAGCGTCGCCCTAGGCGCTAACGTTGTTACTTATAAACCGATTAATTCGTTATCCGCTACCTTAAATTTAAGTACATTAACTATATAAATACATTTCCCTCATCTACCCTAGTAAGACTACTTGTCTAAGAAACTTTGCAAACTCTTGTCTTACTAGAAATGTCTCAATCATTTGCAACAAGATCATGAGAGATTTAAACTTGTCTTGACTATACTGCTCTCTTTCTATTTCTCTAAGACTCGGGAGTGGTGGTTAGTGAAGGTTTACTATCAAGTTGACAGGGACAAGTTCGATTCCCTGTCAAGACATAGATGTTTGTGGCTGTAGTATAATTGCAGGATATGACTCTTAATCGACTGAATTAGGAAAAGAGGGGAGTGCATTTCTCGACTTTCATCTGAAGGATCTGTCTATATGAAATGAAACGGACATAATCAGATATTTTTCATTTACTTTATTTTATCAAATAACTCTCTCTCACGCTTTCTAAATTCTGTAGATCTTTGGGTTTATTATTGGTTTCGAGTAGAATGAGGAGTATTGACTTTTGCCTTACTAACCAGTTTTATAATACGTAATATCTATGGCTCTGTTTGCTATGCTTAGTAGTTCTGCTTATTTTATCAATATTGTTTTTATTGATCGAGTTTTTATTCTTTTAATACCAACCCTTTTACAAACAGCAGCCTTTAATGTGCTTACGAACATGCTATTTACATAATTTTGAGAAATTATGCTATATATTGTCATAGCAGTCGAAACGAAAAACTGAACAACAAAAATAGTTATAAAAGCAGATACGCATATGGAGTAAAAAAAAATATTACTTGCATAGTTTAGGTTTTACAGCATGCTGTACAAAATATATGTGGTAGTAACCAAGTAATTGGTTTCATTCAAAGTACGTCTTGTTCTACAGCCCCTTCTAATAATTTTTGTAGCAGTTTAACAATCACGAAAATAGCAACTCATATATTAGGTCTGAGGTCAAATGAAAAACCGCTGTTCAGCTTAATGAGTTTTACTTGTGGAAATGTTACACATTCATAGATTTATCGACAGATCTGTTTCTCTGTTACTGAAACGTAAAAAAAGGATAATGTGATCTTGGCAAACTGAATATTTGTTTTTAAGCCTCTTTCATAACTTGTTATTTCTGACTGGTGCTTCTGTTTGAAATATTCTACAGCTTTTGGCATACTGCCATCTCTACCCTTAAGGCGTTATTTTTTCCCTTTCTCATATCTGTTAGAAAGCTGCCACAATGTAACATTTCTTGCAAGAGCATTGCATAATTCAAGTCCCTTCAAAGATATTCAAATTTTTCCAGTTTGTTGCTACTAACGTTTGCTCCGTTTTTATAATAATTTGATTATAATGCATCTGATTCAGGCGTGCTTTGGGCCCGGGCAACCCCCCCCTTCGTGTGGTCGAATTGTGTAGAAAAACATAGCCATTTTGAAAAACTTCATTCGGATAATATTGCTTTTTTTTTCAGGAAAAAAAAACGAAAAAGTGTTAATCTTTGATACATTGATTTCGTTTTTGGCACAAATTTGATTGATTAGATTCGATCGATTTGGGGAAATTACATTGCATTAAACGGGCATCCTCCAAATTCAGAGCTGGGTACGCCCCTGTGATTTAAAGCGGAGCGTCCATGTTTCAAACGCGGCTGTTTCTTTTTTTGAATCACGTAATTTTTATAACAGCTTACAAAACACTTTTTACTAAAGTAGCCTTTAGATTAACATAATTTTTCTCAGGTACTTGCTTGTATATCTTAGATAGTCTTGCTCTCTGCATATTTTTTTCAGAATAAACTTCAAGTATCTTTCTTTCATGTTTTAATTTACATCTCGGGTACTATTCTTACGTCTTTTTCTCTGTGCAATTTCATTTCAAGTTACCATAACATTCAAGTCTTAGACTTTTATGCTTACGTTTTCTTTTGCAATTTACATTTGATAGTCATTAAATTGCCATTTAAATCAAATTTAATTAAAAAGCTTCTTTCTTAAAACTAAATACTTTTATTTTAAATTTTGTTCTGCGTTAATAAATATATATAAGTGAGCCAGTTTTTTCATCTCATAGCTTCTGGATATTAAAGTATTGATTTTGTTACATTTTTGTTATTTATTAATTCAGTATATTTTTATAATTTTTAATACGCATTGCACCATCACACTTCTGTTTTCATGTTCAAGCTTTCTGGCTTTTATATTTAACCTTTATCTTTGTGCAAATAAAAAATGTATCTTTTGTTCTGAAATCACGTATGCATGAGCCATGCGCATAAACAAAATACATTTATTGATATGGCATATTTTCGTTTGAAACTTCTCTTATGCATGCAAAATACTCATTTTTATTTTGTATGTGTACATCTTTAAGACATATTAGAGCGATTACTAAAGAAAGATAAGGCCTTTTACACTTAAAGGAATTTTTTAACTAAAGCTATCGTCTGCTTTATTGAAACAAGAGCTTCGGCGAAAACTTGCCTAAAAAAATCCAAAATTAATTTTCTTCGCCATTAAAATAACAAAAACGTAATCTTAACTACCTGGTTAAGATTACGTTATAGGTTAAATTTTCTAAATTCCCATGTGGCTTAATTAATAAGGTATTTATTTCCCTCACCTTCTTAGCATGCCTTCGTGGTGTAATGGTCAGCACACTCGGAGCATTTTCAAGAGGTCCGAGGTTTGAATACCGGTGAGGATATTGCTAATTTTTCCCATCTCCTGCTTTTAAAGAGTACCTAATGATTCTACAGTGGCACCTGTACTAAAAAAAATGGTGAATGATGATTCTCCACCACCGTGATTCGGCGACTGGGTCCCCTGATCCCCAGGTCGCCCTTTAAAACGGGAATTATATAAGGTATTTCTCCCGCCTTCTTAACATGCCTTCGTGGTATAATGGTCAGCACACTCGGCGCTTATTCGAGAGGTCCATGGTTCGCGTCCCGGCGAGGGCATCGCTCATTTTTCATCTCTCCTGCTTTCAAAAAGTACCTAATGACGCTACAATTTTTTAGAAAATATGCCAATTTTTAGATCTTAAAAATGTAAATTAAACATAGCATTTTAATTACTCATTTGGCAAAAATGAGAGATACCTTTAAAAAAATAATTAGTTATGAATATTAAAATACTGATTTAGCAAAATCTTGTTTCATCTTTGTAATAATCAAAAAATGCTCCACACCTCAAAAAAATGTTGCATTGCTGAAAGCAATGATAATAATGCTGTACAATTCATAATTAAAGCCAATAAAAATAAAGCTGACCATTATATTTGCTTGACTGTCAGTTAGTATGACCATTATAATTGCTTGACTGTCAGTTGGTAAGACCTCTGTATTCATCCTTCAGGAATCTTTAGTAATTAATTTTTTGTTAACATGTTAGGTCTTTATTGTTAGAATGAAAAAGGAAGAAAAACTACGTCTCAAGCAGACATGTATTTGAAGGAGGAATTTCGTTTCATTTAAACTTATTAACTTAAAAGACATACTAAAATTTTTTAACCTTTCTCAAAAACTTTCAATTTATTTGATTTCAGTTTTTTTTAAATGCTTATGTAAAACATTATCTTGAAATTTCTCCAGCAGTCATTGTGTCTTTCTTCTAAATATTCAATGAAACTTTTACTAACTCTTAAATCTTAATTTTAAGCAGCAACTTTAAATTATGCTTTCGTTTTAAGAGGAAATGTAAACGAGAGCTTTACAATGAGCTCTCGTCACACTTGTCTAAAACCACAGGTCGAACACGATGGCTAAAGGTTTGGATATAGTAGAAGCAATTCACTGGGCTTAGTTTGTAGAACTAAGCAACAGATCAGTGGGAAGTTGGGTGTGTATATAGATTTTTGAATCGTCAGCACTGGGGTTATGTAGTACAGATAAAAAGTAATATACAGATTGCGGTTGAAGGAAAGTATTAAACGTCAAGAATAAGATTATAATCGCTATGCCTTGAGAACTCTAATTGGATGGTTATTGAAAAGTTGAATGAAGGCCACCAAAGCATGGTGCTGCATGGCAATTTATATTAATACATTAGTGGAACAATACGGTTTTGAGAAATGGTTAAAACCAATTAGGTGAAAAATTCCATGCGTATGCAGTCTCTGTTACGGAACTTGAAGACAGTTATTTAGAATGCAGCAGCTAAACATAGTCTTTCCTGTCTCAAGACATTTTAATATTTTGCCTGCGCTTCTGTATTCAAAGTGAACATAGTTCATTCCTTCTGTTGGCGTCATGAGCTTGAACAGTTAAGCGATGAGCCACTGATCTCTTCATAGGTAAGACCTGATTCGATTTGTCAATATTTTCTAAATATTAGCAGATCAGTGTTGAATATCTTATCGTAGAATTTTCACGTACGTGCACCACAACTATAATGTGTAGAAAAAGATCAGATATGGAGATATAGGATGCTAGTTTGAGAAGATATTTTGAGATATAATGATACTGGAAAAACAAATAGATACAACAAGTTGTACGTAAAATGGAATCTCTGAATATCGAACAGTACTGCAAAAATCTTCTGTATCATGTTCGATCGCCGCGAACTGTGTAATTTATTTTTATAGATAATGGTACAGCATCCCGCTCTAAAGAATAGTACAAACCCTTTTGAAAACTAAGCTCATATCAACTGCTCAGCAATTCCCATAGCTTCAGTCCCCCCGAATAAGCATGAAGTAAAGTTAGGAAGACCAAATGATTTTCTAAAAACCTCTCCTGAAAATAACTAGAGCGTCAATCGCACTTGGAGACCAGTTTACCGCGGAAAGACTTAGATCATTTGGTACAAAATATGCAACTATATAGCGAGGTTTTGTCCACAATTTAAGATAGATTATCAGACTGACATGTTTTTCCACATGTTTATTTACATACTTTTCTCCTGCATTCTTAAGTAATGGCATCTGTAAGTTTTAAGCTTTTTCAAAAACTTAAATTTATTTAAATTTAATTTTTACACAGCTTTTAACTTTTTATATATGATACCATCTGACAACAAGCTTGAAATGCATTTAAATCCACATCTGTTTTCAATTGTAAGGAAATTTTTAGAAAATATAAAAATGCAGTGCAATCACAAACTTCGGTTGTAATTGGCTTATAAACTTCTACAGTATATTTTACTTTAAGTCGTTTCATAATGATACAAGCAGGAAATAGAATGAAAATTGATTTGTGTGCGAAACTAACAGCCTTCATTATTTAATAATTGAATAGATGTATAAATTAAGAGCAGAACTCCGAAGTGCCAAAATGCAACGATATAAATCAATAATGTCATATTGCATGAAGTCCTGACAAAAGTTAGATGTCTATGTGGATTTTTCAGTAATGAACGCTTTACATTACATATTTACTGAATTATTATTATATGGAGATAGAAGTAGCTCAATCAGTAAATGATATATGAACTCTAAAGAGGCTCTTCGGTTCACAGGGTGGCATAATAAAGTACACATTTTGTCTAATAATGTGGTGAAGGCTGTATTGTTATAACAGGAAAAAGTAGCAAAGCGTAGCAGTCAAGCAACGTGGATAAGATGCATGCTGGTTTTAAACAGCTTTTGATAAAATCCTAGTTAGATTTTGGGTAAAAACATTGGATAAACGGAAAACTGAAGACTAAATTTTGAAAATAGAAAGAGAACAAAGAGAATGAATGAGTCAATAAGAAACTTTCGAAGCTTTGTCAATGTAGCATTTGAGGTCAAAAAGAGATTTTTCAAAGGAGTTATTATTTTTTACTTATGAATGGAAAGGTTAGATATCTCCTGAAGGAAACGTATGTTGGGGAATGATTTAAAGATTATAGCAGAGGTATGTAATGAATAGTTAGGTATGGATATGGATATGGATATGGTGAAGTGTGGTGGACACCCATTATTTAACCATTGGCAACGTGGGTATTGTCCAGGCGCACTAATTATCCAGATAATTACACCTCACTGGGATTACAGAAGACCTTGCCAGGCGTTGCTTGTAATGCTTTATATTGGTACCATACCGCAGGTAGTACCTTTCTTTTTCCATTAAATATACATTGATGTTTTCACAGTTGGTGCCTTTCGCACCATGCTATGGAGGACAGCTCCAGGTCTGCTTACATACAATATTTTAAGTAATATATATGTTATATTATTCTATGCTATGTTGCATAACTCAGTGCCTCTTGTGGACAGGAAGTTCATTATATTTATGATTTTTTTTCTGAGATGGTTGTTCTTGGTAGCATATCTTATGAAAGGAGTCATTTCACTTTCTGAATTCGGGACTTTTAAATGATGTTCAGCTGTGAGTGACCATTTAAATAAATAATGTTCGGGACTGCCTGTTTCTCCACATACACACTGGTCTGATCTAGCTAAGTTCCTTGTATAAAAGTACGTGGGAAAAGGGCCATGCCCTGATAAGAACCACGTTATTTCTCTTGTTATTACAATGGATGCAGTGCCTACTTTTGGGAACAATTGATAAGTCCTTCTTCCTTGTTCGGCGTTGTCCCACCAGTTAGGTTAGAGATTTAGAATAGTTAGGTAAGAGATTTAGAAGACATTTAAATAACTGCAATAAAATCTAGCTTATCGTATTCTCTTCAATTCTGATCCAAGCAAATTAGGAATGGCAAAGAAAACTTTCAAAAGCCAGATCTGCTGAAGTGAATTTCCATTACCAGATGTCAAGCAACAGTAAATTTATGGTACTGGAATCTTGTGATTAAAAAAAGTTACAAGAAAGAAATCTGGTTAACCCATAGCATATGAATATGTGTTATGAAATATGGGCCAATAGAACTCTAGTTAACACATATTATATGAATATGGGTTAATTAGATTTCCATGCATATGTACAGAGATCTTCAATAAATTCAAACAATTGAAAATGCGGTGAAGATTTTTTAAGTTCTCTGACGCTTCATTCAAAAGGTCTAAGGACTGGAAAAGAGGAGTATAATAATTTAAATTACATTTTACATTGTTAAAGTATTTGTACAAAGGTAACTGAAATATATATATACACGCATTGAGTACCATTTATAGAACTAACCTGGAGTTATAGCATGGACTGACAGTAACATCGGTGGACCCTGCGTTTCGATGAGAAAAAAACAGGACTTCGGAATGGTCTACCATGAAGAATAATAAAAGCAAATATGCAGAATATTTCCGAATGAAGGTTCGGTCTTTACTTTATAATTGTGTGAAATAATGAACTGTTCTAAATTCTGGTGTACTTGAAATAAAATTTTGTTTTACATAAACAGAAAACACTTATATAAACCTATTCATCGTTTTCACTACACCGTGTTTATAGCAAACTTAACAAAAAGTGTTTACTTCCCTAATAAGACTACATTTTTGGGGCACATAATCCCGATTTGGCATTAAATTTACGTTTGGTGAATATGTAGCTTAATACGAACAGAAAAGAAGTCAATGCTTTTTGCTAAAGAACAAACTTCGCTGAAGATTGGGGGCATTTAACTACACCATCTGAGAAATGGATTGCAATTCATGAAGAATATATGTTATATACTCCGCATTATAAAAAACAGAATATGAAATACGTATTAACTGTTGTAAAATAAGTCATTTTAGTATGTAAGAGCAGTTTGTATTCTTAAAGAAATAAAGTTGAGTTTTGAAGTATAATTTTAAAATTAGTAATCGGAAAGGAGACACAGAAATGTACTATGATATATTTTTTTCCATTAAAACCGTTCTGAATAGCCTTTTCCTTTAATTAACAGCATCAGTTTTTTTCAACTCAGTATTTACTAGCTTCTAGATAATTCAGCATCTGTTTCATATTGTCTCATTGCTACTGCCGCGCCCTTTAATTCCGTGATTGTTTTGGAGAGACGCATTTTAATTGCTTAGTGAATAATACCTCAAAGGTTTTCAATCGGATTAATGTCAGCGGTGTTATCAGGTCTTGGAAGATGGGCCGCACCAAACTTCCTATTTTTACCCTAAACTTAAAATATGAATGATTAATTTGTAACAAGTTAAAAATCCCAGAAAGAAACTCAACAAAATTCTTTACCTTTTTTCTACCAGTGACATAGCCTGAACTCCTCTTGTAATGCATACGATTATTTTGGGAGCTCTTATTTTATGGAAGATACAAGATTCCTCATTAGGATATTATTCACTATATACGGTCTCCTCCGAATGCATTGTAAACTGCCCTTGCCTAATACGTACATCCAAATCGTTAGTAACTCAGAATATTATTCGGAAAAGGAATAGATCCAGGTGCTCCTAAATCTTTCAATAAGGAGTATCGTGTGTCAGAGGAAATCAGCAATCATCATTGAAAGTGACATGACGCTAATTGTCAGACAGCGTATTAGAAATGACTTTTGGCCCATAAAAACGCTTACTTGTATCGCCTTGGTTAATGTAAGTTTGTTTTCTGGTTTTGGGCTTATGTAAGGCATGCAATCGATCTAAAATCATTCTTTTTTCTCTTTTTGGCAGATTCTTTCAAGACTTCATCCAACTTTAAAACAGTCTATGACAAACGTTTGTAGTCCCCTATTTTACTGGTTCTTTCATCTTTGAAACTTTCACGATTCTTGAAATCATTAACTCAGTTTGCCAATCACATATTCCGGGTATATTATTTGTTCCTTATTAGTGTATAAATACTAAGCTTTTAAACAAGACAAATGGTAACAATAGTTTATATAAATTTTCATTTGAGACATACTATTTAAATAGCTTTGTATGCACAGAATTTCTCAGGTCACTTTCCATGACATTTCAACAAACAGACTATGCAATCCATCCATCTTAGTAGTTTCGTCTTGAAGTATATAGAGCAGCTAATTTAAATCATTTTACGGTTTCAGTACTTACCAATCCATTTTTGGATTTGTTTTTAGTAAAGGTTGTAAAGTCATTAGATTGTATCGATGCAGGAATGTAAAAAATGTACTATGACGTCACCGGTATTCGAACTCCTGACCTTCCGAATATGTGGTGTGTGTGTTTCCAGTTGCACAAGGCATGCGGAAAGGAGGGATAAAAAACCTTACGAAGGCATACGAAAATTAGGAAGAAAATATCGTATAAAGTTATAAAAATATACTTTGGTAAGATACAACTAGTGCTAGTCTACTTCAGCTGTTTTGTAATTTATTTTTTTTCCAATGAACTGATACGTTCAGGATTATATGGTTTTGCTACTTTAATTGTGATTAGCAGGAAAATCTCTAGTGAGTATTGCTTGAAGTATTACATATGATTCTAAAAATAAAATATGTTATTTCATTTAATTATTCTTCATATTACTGCGTGCCTACTGTGAGGTATTTATAAGCTACGCCTGAGCTCCAAGGATTCTTTTGTAAATAAAATAATTATTTCTGATCTCCTTGTAATGAAAATAGTTATGGCATGTTTATTCAAATTTTTTTAACTTTGCATATGAATATTCTCAAATTCTTTTCCTACTTTGATTTTATTTAATTACATAAGCTGAAATTTGAAATTTCTTTTTTTTCATAAAAAGATGAACAAAAACAAACTAGGTAATTTATATCATTGCCAGTGTTTTATGATTTGTGTCTGTGGGTGTCAAAGTTGTTATCTTTTCTGGTAGCATTTCATTCAGATTTCCTGCATATGTAACAAAACATATGTTGTTATGTTATTAAGGTATGCTATTATGTTATAAGGTATTTCTCCCACCTTCTTCGCATGCCTTCGTGGTCTAATGGTCAGCACGCTGGGCGCGTATTCCTGAGGTCGGTGGTTCTAAGCTCGTCGAAGGCGTTGCTCATTTTTCATGTCTCCTGCTTCGAAATAACCTAATGACTCTACAGTGGCACCCGAACTAAAAAGGTGGTTAATGATGATTCTCCAGCACCAAGATTTGGCGATTGAGTACCCTGAACCCCATTCGCCCTTTAAAAGGGGGAGTATATAAGGCATTTCTCCCACCTTCTTAGCATTCCTTCGTGGTGCAGTGGTCAGCACGCTGGGCGCGTATTCCAGAAGTCCCTGCGAAGGCGTTGCTCATTTTTTATGTCTCCTGCTTCAAAATAACCTAAACACTCTACAATGTTACCAACATTTTCTGAATTTTAATCTCATATACACAGTTATTTTAATTGCATAGATGCTGCATTACTATTACTTTTATAAAAAAAAAGCGCAAATGCAGCAATTAAAAGCTTACTGTAATTTAATTCAATCAGCATGTTGCGAAACTTACAAAACAACATAACATTTCGGAAGTAAGGAAAAGATTTCTTTTCCAAATTAATAATTTAAGCTTTCAGCTGGTATGTTGGAGAAAAAAGGTAAAATAAAACAATAGTATTCTCTTTTTTTAAAGGCATTTACGTTATAATGTTATAAAAAATATTTTCTTCGAATTTGCTGTTACGTTTTTCCCTGATTTTTATGCAGAGTTTTTTTACAAATGTAATTGAATATTCATTATATTCTACGAGAACAGAAACTTAGTCATTTATTGCCATTTTTTCCTTGCTACCCGTGTTTGAAACTGAATTCTACATTTTTCATATTAATGGCTTCAAATTCTTTATATTAGTAATCCCTACACAACTTCATAAAAGTTTGAATGTTGTTTCATGGTTACATTTTTCATTATAAATATTAATTTTTTGGGAAGGATTAATTGCAATTTAAAGGAATCACGGTTGAAAAAAAAAAACCACCATCCCCACCCCCAGGACAAGGTCACAACAAGTTCATTATGGTTGTTTTCATTAACTGTCGGAATCGAATAAAAATTAGCTGAATTTTCTATTCATTGGGAAATCATTATATTATAGTCTCATTTATCAAGTTCCTGGACTCATTATGGATCGTTTGAAGTTAATATGAGCATTGTTTTATGCACAGAATACTTCCTCAGACAAATAATTTAGTGATTTATGCGAAGAATAAATTAAGTGCCAAAGCTGTGGTTAGAGACTAGAAAATGCTTCCTTCCTTATAATCAGTTTATCTATTTTGCAATTAGCTTAAATGATAAAATTCAATGCTGTGTAATGCAAGAATTAAAATTTTCGCCTTCATAAAAACAAAAGCATGTTTCTTTTTTTAAAACATTTTGTCACCACAAGACGTTTTACTTACATTGCCAATAATTTGTAGTTTTTGCAGATAATAACTATTTCTTTCTATGATAGTCTAAGTCAGTAGATTATATTCCAATTTTTTCTCACTTTATTTTTAATTTAAATAGTTGAAGAGAAAAGAAAACTAAGCCAGAGTTTGTAAAATTATTTATATCCTGGAATTCTCTTGCACACCGTAGGTTGACGAATTGCACACACATTGTTGAATGTTCAATAGCTTGGGATCTAGATCTTGGTACTTAATCTTCTGCGCTAACTCTAGGGAGCTTGAATCTTGATTTTGATGCTTGTATTCTCTGCGGGCCGACTTCGCGGTGTCAACCGCGTCGACCAATTTCGAATTATGAACACACGCCGTCACTTACGGCTAAATGTTATCTAATGGCATCTCGTTTAGAACCTCTCGGGGTAATTGCCGATATCCATCATATTAATGATTACCAGTTAATAGGTAAAACTTCAATCCTCGACTGAGCTTTGCTTCTTGGAGAGATTATTTGAATGAAGTTGTTGAAATGGCAAGCTGTTTCAGTTATATCCGATAAAGGTAGCACGGTTTTCACTGATGAGATTTTCACTGGCTTTATAGGGAGGAAACGGTATTATAAGAGAGTAAGGATTGGGCCTTAAGCGTCATATTTTAACAATTTTCGAAATTTAAAAAAAAAACTATATATTGAATAAAAGTCAGGAAAAACTAAGATAATGATAAGACAAATCTAATAATTTAATTTTTTTAAGTTTTTATTTTTTGAATCCGGTAGTATTATTGCATTATTTTCATTATTGTTACTGTGTTATTAATTATTTATCAGACTGATTTAATTTCTTATATAACACATAGTTATCAGAGTAAAAATCCTGAACAAAACATGTAATAAAAGTGTCACAGCGTAGCTAAATTAATCTTCCTTAAGAGCTAGAGCTTCCTTAAGAACTGTGTAACTGTATTGAAGTTACTGTGTATGCGTATTGAAGAACTATTCCTTGAGATCTTATAGGAAGTCTAAAGAAGGGTTAAATTACCCTTCCTTCCATCTCGGAATAAATGAACAGATGGGCCCCTTCTCGGGCTTACAATAAACCTCCCCTTGGTCTTTAACACAAGATAGAAAATATAAAACTAATCTAATGCTAACTAAAATAAACCAACCGAAGCTGCACAGAATTAACCAACAGAGGTGGCCTTTATTTAAGATCACCGGCGTATACTAGCAGGACGTAGCAGTACGACCATATAACACTATGCTTATATTAGCAACAACAACGTGGCCGAAACGCAGAACACGCTCTTCTACTGAAGTAACCCAATCTTCAGATTAAATACTCGTTTCTACCGCATTTACATAAATCAAAATCCTGAAAACTAATTCTGGCAGGGAAACGTAGGTGGGAAATGAGAAGGTAAAGGAAAGACGTGTTCCAAATAAAAATAACCCTACAAAAGATTAATATAGTAAACCCTACAAAAGTGTCTTTTATTTTTTATAACTGTAGCTGATACTTCTTAACTATACCTTATACTTGTCCTCTTATGAGACCTTAGCATGAGGTAATGTTTGACAACACAAATGAGATCCGGACACAATCAATTTGGCAATAGTAGTAAAACTAAATCCAGATTAAGATGAATAACTTTCACCCAAATGCCAAAGTTTATTTCTTTTTGTGAATGTATAAAAATATAATATTCATTTTAAGTAATTTAAATTAATCTAGTCATTATTATCTTTAGAAAATTTAATGTAAGATTTTTAATCTTATTCATTCTTGAAAAGATTAGAAATTCGTTTCGGAATCGAAGATTTTTCATTTTAAATGTAAATTACAAACGTATTTAATTTGAAAACCCTTTCGAATGCAATTGTTAAAGCACTTTACCGAAAATAAACGTCAAAGATTTGTAACAAAGCGTGTGCTCTTGTATATTAGTAAATTTCGAAATATAATAAATGTTATCAATGTTATAAAAATTTTTAAGTTTTATTATGAGAGTTAAGGAAGGCAAGATATTGACTTATCAGATTCTTTTGATCTAATTCTTTTTCTTGTTGATAATTTTCAAGCGACTGTTTAAAGAAGAATTAAAAATATAATATAGAAAATTGCGAGGTAAATAACAAAAGAAAACAGCGTTGAAAGAACTCTACGATTCGAGGACACTCGAACCAATATAGCAAAAAACATTTTTCATATCTTAAATATTAATATTACTTTTTCTGTTCTGGTGCAAATAAGAAACAAAGAAGCATAAAAAAATTAATATTTTCCTAGTAGTAACATAAATGTTTTAATATTTTGTACACCATAGTTAGCATAATGTTAGTGTAAAAAATTCAATGTTTCTGATCTTTATAAATGTCTGGCACAAGGATTTATAATAATTTTATAATTTCACATTTATAATAATCTTACATAACTAATATCGTTAAATTATTTTTCAGCTTGCTTTATAACAGTATGAAATGTTTTTCAGTTGTTACACTTTAAAAATTGTTTTAGAATTGCCATCAAATAATCCTTTGCATTTTGGGTCACAAAATCAGGAAAATATGCCTACCCGTTATGCTTTATTCTCAGTTATCATAATTAATAACCAAATCATTAGTAATTTGCTCCATACGTGCCATAAGTAACTTATAGTAAACCGATCAATATAACATTCAACATAACAATCAACTCTTTTCCTTCTTAATTTAAGCAGTGGTTTCTATGTGTACAAATTAAATCTTCTTTATTTTCTAAAATTAAAATTACACTGGATTATTCAAGGTCTTGAACTTAAATTTTTCGACAAATTTATTTATATTAGGCAATTTAGTTAATCACGTTCGGAAGGTTATGAAGAAGTATCCGATATCAATAAAGAAAGAAGACTGCTAATCTAATTTAGTAACATAGGTATCTAATTTTACGAGATCATAAAATAGTTTCAAGTTAATACAATGAATTTCAGAAACATTTTCAGCATAATACACATTTCAAGTAATTTTTAAGGTGTTCCGAATCTGAGTACACAGCTTGCGTGGTTAGTAATTTGTGATATTTTACCTCACATGCATTTATGTACCTCATGCACTAGATTAAAAACATTTTCTTAGCGGAGTTACACTAACCGTATTCCGACTAAATTTCCTTTCAAATATTAAATAAAAGTATTTTGCATAGTTTGAAGAGACGCAGTTGCTTTCATCTGTAAATCTTCATCAATTGAGCACCAAAAGTACAGCAAACATTTTGAAGTGATTCTGAAGTGGAATTCTTTTGTTACTTGGAAATCTTAAAAATTTCTAACTCAGGTTTCCTTAATTAGAGGAAGTTATAATTAAATCGTCGGTGCTCGTATATTTCTAAATAAAAGTCAGCATATTCTGGGCATTGTTGCAAAAACGCAGTGTGACATTATTTAAATGCATATGAATTAACTAATGCTTTCATGCATATGTAAGAATTCCCGCATTTACCTAAACTTGTCATCTAAAATAAATCGTTGTTATTTCGCTGTTAGATATTTTCACGAGATAACTAAAATTTCAATTATGGGAAGTTCTGTGAAGTCCTACAGTCAAAGAATCCTCACTTTCATTCTAATCACCATAGGCAGTTTAATCACTTGAAACTGTTAAAATCATTCCTGAAACAACTTTTCACTCTTTAAACGAATTCGGGATATAGTATTTGATCTCAGAATATACATGAAATAAAATAAACAAGTAAACTAAAAATTATGTAGACAAAAATTTCTTCTCAAACGTTTTCTTGAAAACCTAAAGAGACTAGTTTGGTGCTGAAAGTCTACAGTTAAATTGCAAAATATAGAAGAAAATTAGCAAATACAGAATTTAAAATGTAATCTGCAAAGTTTTTGGAAATTTTCCCCAGTTGAAAGAGAAGGATACTGGCATATTATATGGGACGCTGAATAAGGGTAAATAAAGACGTTGAATATAATCTGAGCATATGAAACATTATGACACGAGCATGATATATATGCTGACTTGATAATATTCTGAGACGAATTTTCAAATTCAGAATCAATTGACCTTACGAGTCCTTTATTTTTTCTTCTTCAAATTAAAGTCTTCGTATTGAATTACATTTCCCACAATGTTTCATAAACAATTAAAAAATATGAAATAGACTTTTATGATATCTTGGATTGTGAACGTCGTGTTTTCCGTGTTCTTATGGCAAGAGATTCTCTATACACGTAATAGCCTTTGGCCTTTTTAATGTTGAAAATACATACTACTAATTCTAGGCTGTAGGCAGGGCTTTCTTGCGTTGGTAAATCAATTTCAGACGATGCTAGCAATGCCTAGCAGTAAAATGCATCTGGGCATTATCCTGGAACAAAACCATTATTTCCTGAACAAATACTGTCTTTTCTTCCTTACACCATGCAAATGGTTTTCAAGATACTTAACTAACAATAATTGTACGCTGTCTACTCATAGGTGCGCAGTGTTGACATCCATAATCGTAATGAATAATCTGTAGGACATGCTTTGCTAATCATTCGCTTGTTACCGCCTTGAAGTACTTTTATCATTGAAATGCTGAAACATGACTAAATGTTTCATCACTAAATACATACTGTAGCATTTCGAGTATTCTATAGTGGCTTATAATAACATCGCTGACGTATTGTCATAGACATGACTTCCTCATTCACCACGACAAGTGCTTCCATTCGTTGTAATCATGGTTGTCCACCTGCAAGTTCAACCTCGTAAATGTACAGTCATCTCCATAGAACCTAATACTGGGTAACCACGATTAATAGCGAAAAAGAGAAAGAGAGACGATCTCAAAAATCTTTCTATCAGCCGTCGGATGTTTTCTAGTTGCCTTTTTGATTTTTTAAATGCCTAACATTTTTAAACTAACTGAAATTTTAAATTTGTTATATTCGCAGGAAATAAAATTCGATGTTAAGTATTGGGAAATCAGCGTAATTAAGTGATAACCAAATCTGATTGTTTACTTTAGACTGTCCAATTGTACAACTGTTTTGTTTTTACTTCCGACTTTAATAACACAATATAAGGAATAAGAAAATTTTCTGTTTTTTCTTTCCTTTTGGCTATGCATTCCCTTTTTCTCATAGAGTTTAAAAGTATCATCCAAGTTGTTATACATTTGGATTGCACCTCATTCTTTGACGGAGATTTGATATTTTTGCTCAACAATTTTCAGGATTTCTCCTCCTTTTTACACCAGTTTAACTTTTTATTTATTCTCCCATTTCGTCTAACTTAAGGGTCGGAGGATAAACAGTCATTAACTGCGAATGTTTTAATTTTCATAATATGTATGAAGGCGTAACACCGTGTTACATACTTTATTTTTTACGATGAAAAATTACTTAATGTTTAAACAATAAAAATTCTAAATATATTTTATTCTCAAAACAAATTAGTTCGCCTGCTTAAAATCTTATTCAATACACTGACTACCAATAAGTATTTGGACACCTATGCAAATGACGATATCTGCGGTCCTAAGGTACGTCACAGAATCCGCCGGTATATATCGTGTAGGAAATAGCATCGGCTTTAGTCGCATGCAAGATTCCTCGTAGTTCGGAGCTCTCTGATTTCGAGAAAGGTATAATTATCGAGTATCACAAATGTGGCCGATTCTTAAGGGACATATCTAGCGATCTGAAGTATCCAAAATTGACAGTGGCCTATGTGATTAAGAAGTGGAAGGTGAGCGTTGATTGTCCGAATGTGCCCCAAGTCGGCAGACCAAAGAAACTGGGAGATAGAGACCGACAAGTGCTGTCTAGAGAAATTCGGAAGAACCGCAACCAACCGATGGCCCTCATCCGCGAGGAGTTGCAACAGACATCCGGGAGTATTGTTTCAATGAATACCATCCCTAAGGAAGCACATCTGCTTGGCTTTCATGGTCGTGCTGCTTCCCATAAGCCTTTAATCACAAAGTCCAACCGCGCTGCTCGGTTAATGTGGTGTAAAGCACATCGAAATTGAACCGTAGATTAGTGGAAACGGGTTCTTTGGAGTGAAGAATCAAGGTTCACCCTTTACCGTTCGGATGGCAGGGTCTGGGTCTGGCGTCTACCTGGAGAACGTCTACTGCCAGAATGCATTGTACCAACAGTGAAGTTCGGTGGAGGTGAAATTATGGTCTGGGGGTGTTTCTCCTGGTATGGGCTGGGACCCTTAGTCCCCATTCATGGTAAGCTCAACTCCGATGCCTACTGCACTATTTTGGATGACAATGTGCTTCTTACGTTGTGGCAGTTTTACGGGTTGGACCCCTGTTACTTTCAGGACGACAATGCTAGGTGTCATGTTTCGACGTTAACCAGGGCTTGGTATGGTGCCAATGGAGTTCATCGAATGAACTGGCCTGCCCAGAGTCGAGACCTGAACCCTATCGAGAACCTCTGGGACGAGTTGCATCGCCGAATTCAGGGGTGCACTACCCGTGCAAAATCGGTGAAGGAACTTCTATGTCTTCTCCAAGCCGAGTGGAAGAAAATATCACTAGCTGTCATACAAAGACTTGCGAAAAGTATGCCCCGGAGGGTCCACGCTGTAATTACCTCCCGTGTAGGCTCTACCAACTATTGATTTTGAAAAAAGTTAGTTTTTTTTTCTATCACAGGTGTCCAAATACTTATTGGTAGTCAGTGTATTTTAAATTTAAAGAGACAGCTACTTACGCAGTTTCCCATTTATGTTTCATACCAAAATTATCTTTATTTTAACCAATTACTGAACTGTTCTACCAGCTTCCAGAAGAAATTAAACATGATTTGGCAATTTAAAGTGAAAGAGAATATAACAAACTTCTGTACCACAGCAAAGCAAACCGCAGTCCATCTTAGGCAAACCTGTTGAAAGAACTATGAATAAGCTTTTAAACTTGGATACTCCGTAAAATGTTTACATTTTAATTTTTATTTGCTGTTAGATTCCTATTTATTGATATATTCGATTTCTATTTATATATTTCCGAATTTCATTTAGTTTTGAAAGATTTGAGTGTTTCGATGGACGAGCGGACAAATAAGTAGCTAACAGATCAAACAAACAATATGGAATCTATTGCTTTCCATATCTCGTCGCTTGACAGAAGAATATTTTGAATAACTTTGTGGGGTTACTTATTTCGATTTAAGATAGTTAATGCAGATGGAACCGTTTTTAGCTATTAAAGGAATGATAAAAGCTCTAATGCCCGATAACTGGAACAACATAAAAAGTTACAGATTGCATCCAAGATACAAAAACATTGCATCTGTCAAAGAATAACTGGAGGGAAGCAGTAAATAGTATCTATCTAAAAAGGATGACTATTATTCAAACTCTTTAATTTTCCTTAGATAGTTCAAGATTTTATAAAACATCCATCAATTTGCTACTCTGTATTGTACTAATATAAGTATGTATGATTTATTTTATATGGCATTTGTGTCATTTTATTTAATGTGTAATCAATATGAATAAAATACAATTCGCACAAAACGCGCTTTTGTAGCAAAAGTTTGCTATAATTAATATATAGATAGATAGATAGATAAGGGTATTTAAATATATTCAATCGAAATTTAAGTATGCTCATATTTTATCATTCGTATTCATTATGCAATGTACTCAATCCATTTATGAACTATAAAATCAGAAATGAAAATTACTAAAATGAGAGATTTCTGAACATGCAGGGAGGACGATTATACAGGTGGCAGAAACATAAACAAAACAGTGCATAAGTGCTCTTTTAGTTTAATAATTAGAAGTCAGATCATTGTGAATATACAAGATAGCCGCATTTCTCAGGGGATAAAGCAGAGATCATGTAGCGTACGATGAAAACAAATTTTCTGTTTGAAACAATAACGTAGTAGGCAGATATCGAGGATTTACTTCGCAATTCAGAAACTTCCACTATGCCTTGATAATATGACCGACTGACTGAGGGCAAAACTTTGGCTGATTGATTCTATCGAAATAAAAAATACTGTCCCAAAATCACGTTGAAATCATGGTAGTAGTCTGTAATAGATCATCATAGGTCTAGTTCCAAGGACAGAGTTTGTGAGATTATGTATGTCTGAGATGATCGTGGCAGTTAGGAATGAAGATATTTAATTTGATTTTAACAAGCTTTCGAAGTGACAAACGACAAATGGCATGAAATAGCATTACTGATCCTTTGGTGATTGAATTATAAATTTCACAGCCATGCATCCAGAATGGTGAACTTCTGTTTTGTATTTTCATTCGTTAATGATGATGAGGAAAAAAGCAAATTGTGATCTATTGGACCAAATTACATGCTTTCAGCTGTTCAGGTTTCAATTTTCATGCTCTTATCCTCTTTTGGAAGTAAAATGAATACAATTAGGTGCTTATATGTTGCAATATAACCACAAAAAAGGGATTGTATAGAGTTTTGGAAGAGCAGCTTTTAGCAAAATTGAATCTTCCCTATCAGATGTTTTTTACCTGAAACAAATAAAGAACCAACATTTACTTTAACTTCTTACTACTAAAACAACTTGTAACGTGCATCACGTCTTATTGCTACGTATATGCTCATGTACTATTGACCTCGTAATTTCAGTTAACATAAACTTTCTCTCCTTAAGCCCCTTCAATAAACGTTTGCATAATTTTGCCTATTGCACGTATTTGACTGATAGATATGACCGATAGATGTATATGACCGATAGATTTAAACGGAACGAACAATTTTTTAATAAACGTTATCAAACAAATAAAACATTCTTCCATATCTTTTGTGAAATCTACTAGATTTTCCCTCTTCTCCAACTTTGACAAATTATGTCCATCTCTGAAATACTGATTTAAATCAGTTATAAATAGCAGTAAGTAATTTATTTTATAAGTAATTATCATAAGTTCGCTCCAGAAATAATTCTTCATCCAATCTCCATCCAATCTCCAATTGCTCAATCATCAAATATTGTCTAGTCCTATATTCATACCGCCATAGTTCTCTAACGTTTAACATAATACCCCCATAGCACAGAATATTATCAGGATGTCCAATTTAAGTCCTGAGACATACTTCGATATCCGAGTATATTGACTCTCAAATGTCCTGAGGACATCATAATTTAACATTCTGAGGATGTCTTATTTAAGTCAGTATATCTCAGCATATGCCAAGATGTTAAATCTTAGACATCATGAAGGCTTCGTTAATTTCACATCCTGAAGATATTCATACTATATATCTAAGAACTTCCGTTGTCAAACATTCTAAAGATGTTTATTGTCAGTTCTAATGATTTTGATTTTTCGAATTTGGAAATTTGAAAGCAATCACATTCTTTAATTTTCATAAGTATTTTGCTTCTTGAAGACTTCAAATTTTATTCAATTCACTTCTAAATATTATTCAATAAAAGATATTGATATCCAGGTCAGACTTGTTATTTCGTTATTAATTTTAACTGATATTTTTCTGGCATTTTAAAATTTATTTGGGCATGGGAAAGATATTTTGAATGAATTAGCTGGTTCTAAAACATTTGCCAACTTCTAAATAACATGTATTTTATTTTTAAAAAATATGATGTGGGCACCATATGAGTTTCTTGTGCGGCTTATTAAATCATACATATTTTGTGCTGAATTTCATTTAAACTTATTTCCTCGAATATCATTAGAGATATGGTCGTATTTCTCCTTCAATTAATTTTCTCACTTCACGGCAAGGCAAAAATACAGGAAATCACAAAACACCTTCATTAAAAATTATAAAATACAGAAAAAAAAATAAAACACGAAACACAGTTAAAAAGTGTTAAAAAAGAATTAAAATTAGAGTTCCTGCTCAAAAACAAGCAATTCGACCAGCGTGCAGGAAGACAAATTTTTCGGTGCGCAATACTAAAAGTTTACTTTTGGTCCCACTCGGGAAAAAGACACTAAGTTGACGTACAAACTGAATTAATTCACTCTTCTACTAAGAGCTTCAAAGTAAACAAGTAGCGGGTTCGTTAGGCTTAGTGACAATTAAACAATTTTTAAATTGCTGGTAACTCTACAACTACTGTATGCAGATTAACTAAGAGTATAAAACCCTTAACCGGAACATAAGAACAACATAATTCAATCACTTTTAAAGAAAAATTTCACAATTTACCAACATATAAGAATAAAAACACTTAGCTTACCGAACCGGGTAACGGAGCGAGTATACATATATATATATATGTTTCGTGCTGCCGATTGCAACTAAAAGGGAAGGTGCACAATTACATGTTATAGCAGTCCCATATGCAAAATTTCAACATTCTGCGACTACTCGTTTTTGAGTTATGGGAAATATATACACACGTCTATATGTACTTTCGTAAGTACAGACGTCACGAAAAACAAAATCTCTTCTGAATCTGTTTTAAATCACTTTTACTATTCGTTTTGGGAAAAAGTGTCATTTATTGTGTGCGCACTGACAGATTTCAAGTAAAAACATGGTTAAATTGGATTCGAGAGCAGTCAGAATGGATCGTTGAAATATGATACTCGAAATTTTTCGGGATTACAATATTTTCCTTCGTACAAAAAAGTAAAAACTGTATAAGTTACTTATATAATTACTTGCAAGTTACAGTTATTATTAAATGTACAGATAAAATTGAAAAAGTACACGATTTTTTTTCAGTTACGGGACGAAAAATATGCACTCGCACACAGTTAATGTTACTGAATTACAGTCGGGCGATAATTTTGCGGTAGAAATGATTTTCTGGTGACGATCCATAGTTGTAGACATTTTGGTCTTCTGTTGAGATAGAAATAATACATAATAATAACATTTATTAATATTCTCAGAAATGTTGGTCACTTTCAGAAATGGTTACTTTGAGAGGTGGTGCTCTATACATTTATTTATTAATATTTTATTTATTAATATATTTTAATGAAGCGTATAATTTTCACAGCATCCTGAAGTACATCTTTAGTTCCTTTGCTACATTTTTTGCTGCAAGGCACCCTCAGTGGATCAGAGAGTGTGTAGAAGTTACACGCGAGTTATCAGCAGCATTAATAAACAATTTTACCCGTCTTCGCTTTATCACCATTTATGCATACTCCAATGCAATTTTTCCATCCAAACCTTCAGTGAAAAAAACAATTCGTCAACTTCCTTATATACATACAATGTATACATATATATACACTATACAAACATTCCATAAAAATACTCTATCGAAATTAACTTCTAACGGAAATCTAGCCCCCCCTGCGTGTTTTACACGTAAGTGTGTTTTACATTATCGAAAACTTTGGTTTTAAAGATTTATTCAAGTAAAACAAATCGCCTCTTCTTGGTCTCTCTCCTTTATAATTAAGAGAGTCTCGACTGATAACTTATGTCAATAAAAATCCCAACAAACTCCTCCAAGAATTTATACTCTTTAAGAAACTGTTTTAAATATTTGCTTCGGGTGGGGGATACTAGACTTTTTAGTTTTCAAACTCAGACTTTTTTAAGTCCATTTTTTCGTAATTTCCTCTTCAAATTTACCTACCTGTGCCCTAACTTGCTTTCTCTGAAAGACTACATCAATCCTCTAACTTGAATTTTATCTTGATATATTATAATTATTCCTGAAAAAACAGTTTTATTTTATGGTACTAAATTAAAATTTTTGGTAATAAAGCCATGAGCACTTTTTAGCAGAAATGTTTTTGTTGCAGTTTACATTTTTTAAAAATGCAGTAAGAAAATATGAACTGTATTAAAAATGTAACGCATTTCTTTTAGGCTGATATATCATCTTTTATTTACGCCTTTAAAGATATATTTTAATCAAAGATATCTTTGATTCATTTAAATTGAACTGTAAATAAATGGCAAAAATGCTAGCAAAGTAAGATTTTATTTGTGTTAGAAGAAGTATCTAATCTTACGCAGTCATTTTATGCGCAACCCGATGTTTCATATTTACGCTAAGTTGTTTACGATTCGATGAGCTCCATTTGCATACCTTTGTCTATTTAAACGAGCTTGATTACCTCCGATACGCAACTCAGATTTAATGCAATGAAACATTAAATTTAAATAATGGTCAATAGAATGGGGTGGTTAAATATTTAAATATGAAAGGTAATTAATATCTTCAAGTTTTATAAAACCTTAATAGTCTTTAAAGAGCTATTATTCTAAAATTTAAATTATTTCTTACTTTAGACCTTTTTAATTATTTTATAGACATACATGCTTTATTTCTGTACAATAAGTTTCCTCTACAGTTGGCCAATTTGCTTCATGTGGGTGCTATTAACAAGCATTATTTTCTTTTTTTCACATGCAGATAAATTAGTGAGTCCAATGAATAGACTGCTTGATCAATATCACTTTTAAAGTATATGTAAAAAAAGGTGCATTTTTTAGTTTGAAATAAGATTATACCTCTTTTTTAATAATCACACGCATTTTTAACTACTTAAGAATCCACCACTAATCATGTGAAAATATTCCTTTTTTTAAGTGCAATGTAGTGGGATATTTCACCTTCACACAAAATGGATATGGCTCATTTTCAACACATCACTTTGGATAATGTTTATTTTGCTATAAAGTTTTTGTACAAAAATAATTTTTAAAAAAAATTTTTTAGCATTTTTTTAAATTATGTAACAAAAACAATTAGGCACTTTATTAAAAACTGAAGTAAGGTACATATTCATTGCGTTTAATCTGTCAGCTTGTTCAGCAAATAAGGTTGTAGTCTGAAAGACAAATTAAAGAACTGATTAAATAGATATACAAACGTCACAATACTTAACTTTTGTAATCTCTCTTCGCTGGTGTATTAATTACACCGGAAATACACACTTAGGCTGTGTAAGCCTCATCCTGGGTGGAACATGTAGATATAGCATATCTTTTTGTAATAGTATAATAAGAGTGCCGATGCGGAAAAAGTAAATTTTACCTTTGAAAAGATTCCTAATGATGGTGTAAAACAAAGGTAATAGCCGATTATTATAGTGTGAATTGGATGAGATAGCAATGGTGTTCGAAATATGGCATAATTTGGCATAAAAGTTCAAAAAAAAAGTCGACGAGTGAAGAAGTGCGTTTCGCTGGTGGGAAGTCCGTAGCTCAAATAACCGAGGTGGATTTCGGAGCTGAGGTTTCTAATAAACCATCGACACTTACAAATTTGTCTTTTTGTAATCTCTTTTAAACTATTAACCGATGTCCAGTGAAAGAAGTTAAAAAAGTGTATAATGAAAATTACTAATCTAAGAAAGGAAACTTAGAAAAAATTATATCAGAAATTTATGTTATCCCATAAAAATAAATCAGATGTTCAGTTTCAGAGTCCTTCTATAGAAAGCTATCGACATCAATAGTAAACCGAAGGCAGATTTTTTTATACTGGAGAATTGTTATTGGTTAAAGTTTAATAGAACTTTTCACAAATATATTTCTTATTTTAGCAGCTCAAACAATTTCAGAGTATTTATTACGTATAATTTAGTTATATAATTAATTTATGATCTTAATTACTTAAAAATAATTTCTAAAGCATGAAAAATTCTTGAAGCAGGGAGAATAGAGCTCATTTTTTTTTGTATATCATATACTGAAAGGGCTTTCTTGCCCCGTTATAATAGGCGTTTGCTTCTGACTGAAACAAAGAAAAGTTGCTTTTTGAAGAAATGGAGATGCCGGTTTTCAGATTCCTTGAATCAAATGCATACAAACTTCCTCCGGTAAAATAAAATCTTTGAAATTTTGTATGAAATGTCTCTTTTTGCCTTTTTTAACCTCCTAATTCTACCTCAGAAATGTTTCTTTACCATCCAAAATAAGAAGAGTTCATAAACCTAAAAGCATTTTGGGAGAAAAACTTGACATTTTTCGTGAGCACATGTTACATCGAACAACTTTTTATCTACTTATTTGCCATTTAAAAAGTTTACAGTTGTTACAACTCTAGGCATTAAATTTCTCCTTTAAATAAAAGAAGTCTTTTAACACATTAAAAAAATATTTGAAATTATCCGCACCTAATTAACTGCTACGCTGTGCTAAATGTGATAGCTTTTGGACCCTTGATATTTACAAATAAAATTTTAATTTTTATGCTTACCATTCTCAGGTATAAGTCACGCTCTTAGATGGTATGTAATTTATTCTGCTTAAAATATTCCATACTGTGCATCACTTTGTAAATGGCTTGCAATTTACATTAATTTCCACGTAATTGCTTTCTATCTGAATAAAACATAATAAAATTTTTCTAAAGATTGCGTTTGTTTTCAACAGCTTGAGAAATTTTTGGTGCCATTTAAGTGCTTTATATTTCTAAATAAAATAAAATGAAATTTTTTAATTACGCCCCTCATTATATGCAATTTTCCATCATCATCTAAGAATTGTGCGAAAAACTTTCAAGTCTCAGTTGCTGGCAAAATAAACTGTCTAAGCTATTTGTGTGGCTGTTTCAGTGCCCTTCTATTATTGCTATTAATCATATGCTATTTAACTATGAAACAGTTTGCCTGAAAAAATCCGCTATGAAAGTGATCTCTCAACAATAAGCTCTAGGAGTTTTTCAGACCTCGGTTACCCCACTGACATAAAAAGATACAAAGGAAAATAGTGAAAATTATTACTTTGAAAATATCACTAACCCTTTCTCAGATGATTTATATTAGATTCAAATATTGACACAAAACTGTGTGTAAACGCACTTAAATGCCGCTTAATTATTTGTTTAGTAGCTTATTAATGGATTTAATGTCATCTACAGTAAAGTAACAGATTTTTAAATTCAGAGTAAAATATTGCATTTATCATAAATATTCATATATAGTCCGCATTCGTAAGGTAACCGTTAAATAATTTAAAGCACTTTAGGGTTTTCTCCAGATGAATCTAATATTTCAATAATTAGCAAATGCAAAATTCTGCCATTAAAAGAATGTCATTTATATTAAATGAATATTTAATTAAAACGTTTCTGAGCATTACTTATAAGCATTTTGCATTACTTAGTTACAGATTTTACAGCAAACTTTAGAAGTAATTTTGCGGTGAACTTAGGGATGTGCTGTTACTGTAAAGAAAATGATTAAATGGAATTAGATCTAATATTAGGATATCGTTAACGAAAGAATGTGGTAATAAAAAAGAATTAGTTTAGCATTTTAAGATTTTATTTTACATTTGTATATCTTTTCCTAACTTCATTAGTTGCTGTTTATATTTTTTTGAATTTTTATTGTGAATTTTTTTCAGTTATTAAGCATTCTTGGAACAAAGCTGCCTCTTGATCAGAACTCTTAACATAAAAACGCATAATTTTTTTTTCTTCCGGAATATATTCTATTTCTTTTCCAGCAAGAATGGTAGAATCAAGAGGTCGCAAAATTTCTGCGTTCTTATTATTAAATGCTGTTCAGCATTTCAACATATTAACAATTTATATCAGTATATTGTGATTCACTGCGCATAAGAATTCTCAGAATTTTCACTTTTTATGTAGGCATGCAAGAATTACACTAAAAGCTTTTAGAAATACTTCAGAGTGCTAGTAAAATAAATATTTCAGAAATATAATAAATATTTTACTAAGCAATGCATGTTGCCTTCGATTTCGAAAATTATAACTACTTTGAAATTAACTCTGAATATTTTATAAAAAATTGTCCTCTAGTGCTTCAATTACATTTCAACTGTATTTAATACGCTTAATTTTTTAAATACATTTAAATGAAGCAAATACGTTAGAAATTCACAATTTTGTAGTGATATTTGCACTGAATTTCTGAAGTATAATAATAATTTCATAAAAAATTTTAAATAATTATTTTTGTGTTACAGAAGGAAATAATTGATATCTTAATTTAATCATTTTAAGATCATATTTACATAAGTGACCTGTATGTTACGACAACATTTCTTAGTCAATTAGTAAACTGTTTGAAGAAAAAGAAACCATTTGTTTTATATTTTGCTATAACTGGCTGTGTAAGTAAATTTCTAAAGCAGGAACGTTCTCAAACAGAAAATAACAAATGTGTGTGAAAACTCTGAAAATATATTGCAGTTCTAACTGGATATATCTATCATCTTCTACATTTAAGACAGTAAGATATTCATAGGAGTTCCTTCTGCATTTCATATCGCTTCATTTCAATATTTTTTATCAACAAAAAAATAAGAATTATGAATGTAGGACTTAATATGCAAAGTGTGGCGTATTTGCATGGCAATGAAAGCTGCACGCTTTTGAACTTCGTCGCTGCCATTCCAGCAAAGTAGAAATATTGTTCTCGTATTAAAAAGAAAGAAAAGAAAAAGTTGCGCATGCGATGCAATTAGAGTGTCGAGTACATTAATTTCAGCGCAGCTGAGTTCAATTAGCCCTCTGTCCGCAACAGACGTCGTTTCGGAAGGCGCATCAAAAAATTGTTCCTTTTCTGTTGGATTTGGATCTCGTCCAGGGTCTGAATGATCGACGTTGTCCTGTGAAGATGATAAACGATGAGTGATCCCCTTCCTCGCACAATGACCGCACATTGTGATAGCTGAGTTGGATCCTTCATTCGGGAACTCCATCTCTCCGATTCATCTCCTGTTCAGAAGTTTACCTGACAGTCACGTATTTCTTTTTTTCTAATCTCTAGAAGTAATCCTCTTTAAAGAAAATCTCCCAAGAAACGGTATGTCAACTGAGAAATGTATTGTATTAATCTACATTTCGAACAGGAAATCATGACACATTGACAACATTCATTTCATCGTTGTCAATCACAATGTTAATGACATATTACCCGGCCATTTCTAATTATTTCATATCACGCAACTTTCAGCAAGGAAATCGAAACCCAACAAAACCCTATAATCAACATCATGTAAATATGCATACTTTTTTATGTAGCTAATATGCGTTTTGAATTCTAAATTATGTTCACATATGAATAACACTCTAAAATAAAAGCCATGTAAAGGAAGGTCTTATGATATTGCATTCTTGCCCGACTTGAAAGATAAAAAAAGTAGCGCAGAAAGTTACTTTCATACTCAGCAACTTCGGCAGGTCAAACAATTCCGGCAGGTCTAAAACCAAATACCGGAAATTTAGACCCGCTGAAATTGTTTGAATTAAAATAAAAACTGTGTTTTGGAAATGCATATTTTCAAGAGATTCCCCCAAGTGTAAAACTGAATAAACTTACCAAAATTAATTAAATAATATTAATAAAGCAATTAAAAGTTGATAAATATTTTGCATTAATAACATACAGCTAAAAACAAACGAAAGCAATTAAAACAGAGTTAAATTTCAACCAAGCTAATTGTCCTTCAGTTTCCTTTTCTGTTTCTTACGTAATAAGTCATTTAAAGAAAAATTAGTAAAATGAAACTTTTCTAATAAATAATGATATTAATTTTCTTAAAATTTTTAATACATTTTATTTCGATTTCTCGAAAGGATGTCAATATCTAATGAACTTAATTAATAACTCCTTTTAGTAAACTTACCTAAAGCAGGGTTTGAAATATAGCCTTTGATATAAATGCCTTTCTTTTGCGAAACTTTGAGGAATCTGAACTTGCACAAGCGTAAAACACGCGTTAGTATAATCAATTTCTCTACATTATACTCTAAATATAAAAGTGGAATATTTCAGAGATTTTAAATTATCAGTAATAATGACGTTCCAGCTTAGAGAGTTCTTTTGTTAATGGAGTTACAATAATTTTGCTTCGTCTCAGACCAATTATAGAGTTGAACTTTAGATTTACTCTTATCAAAAATAATTTAATGTGTAAGATTCCTCATAAGACTGGATCCGTAAGATTGATTTTTCTGTGTTTTATAGCATCGCATCCTAAGTCATGACAGCGAATCCTTATGAATGTTTTTAAAGAAGTTTTTACTAAATGGAGGTATAATCTCTATCTATGTCTGCAACATAACAGAATAAATGCTTTGAAAGGATTTTGTGATTGAATATGATTCCAGTCTTACGGGACAACCTGCATTCATTAATAATGAAGTTTTTGATCGCATACTGTAAAAAGCGAAATGTGAGACTCAAATTTTTTCCTACAGGCAAATGAAAGAAAAAGATAATAATATCCAACTGATTGTGTTGAAAGTTTTCTGGAAAGTTCTAAATGGACACGAAGATTGAGCTTCAGTTTTTCTCTCGAGATAAAAAAAACTCTGTAACTGCGTTTATAATTAAGAAAAAAGCGTACTATACTTTCACCTCAGGTTTAAGCTTCGAAACAGGGCTTGGTTCAGAAAGCACAGACTATTTTAGAAATAAGAGCTGTAGAGCTGTCTTATAAAAATATTAACTTTTTTTCACACCAAAGAACTTTCATTACATATGTTGGATTGCCTCATAATAAAGTTTAAATAAGCCCTGTTTTTCATTAAATTTTAAGTCTCTTTCTGATTACCTATCCTATAATGTCTATATTTCTTCCTATGATCTTCATTAAGAAAACTGTTATGCCTCATCTTGAGTTCACTTGAAATAAATATTAGATAACTCTTCGTTTCAGGTAAATTTCTATAATTTTTTTCACGATCTTTCACTCTCTTTTTATTTACAGTTTCATAATCAACTAATTTGGTTTGTAATATGTTTGTTAACCAATTAATTTTAAGACGTTTTTGCACCCATTAATACTGAGTACCTTCCTGCTCTTACTGAATGACCTAATGAAGCCAATAACCGGCTTAAAATAGCTTTTACTTAAAGATAAACTTTGGAACTGTGTTCTTAACCATGTGACCAATTGACGAAGACTCTTAACCTCAAACAGGGTACGCCTTCACAGTACTGAAAGATGCATCAATTACCAATGTAAGATTTCATCTAATAAAGATGATGGAAACGAATATTTTGGTAAAACTTATATTGTTTATTTATCCAGGGATAAAGAAAGCTAATTCATCTCATTTATAAAATCAATAACATATAGAGAAGAAAATAAGTTTAGAAATCGAGAAATCTTTTTTCCCCTCTCCAGTTTGTAGCAAAGATATTTTTTGCATATTTATGTTTCTCTCGTTTTCAGTTTAACGCCAGCTTATACTACAAATGAAGAAAGTAGAGCAATAAAAACGTAAATTTAATCTTTGCTATATTTGATACTCGAGGGCAATTTAATTGTTTGGAGGGAGTGCCAAGTAACTATCAAGTTTGGAAAATATCTATTGTGTGTTTGAAAGTGATAAGGTGGTAACTTTCTCTTAAGGCCAGTCTTACTCCAAATGATTGCTTTCAAACAAGTTCTATTTTTCTGTATCATCACTTATCTCTTAGTGCTTTCGCATAAAACCTCTTTAAACTCATTATTTCACTTGAGTTAGAGATAAGATGATGCCTTAAGATTTCGAACTTAATAAATCTCATGGAAAACCCATTTAACTTAAAAGCGGTTTTCACCAAAGTACATTAAAAATTTCTTCATTTCTTGAAATACAAAATTTCGAAAATATTTTCATTTTTTATATGTATTACCTAGAGTGGTAAAATATTTGTGTTTTTCGTGTTTAGTGTTTATAATGCTCCAAAACCTTTTATACAGGGTGATTCGCTACCAGCCCGACAAACTTGCAGGGTTTTTGTAGAGGGTACAGAGACGATTCGTAATCACAAAATAGGAATGCAGGGTCGCAAATGCCGTAGTTGCGAGCTATGGTGCAATGAAGCAGAGGAAAAGAGCAGAAACAACAACACATTAGTGAGACAGAAAACATTTTATTGAAAGATTGTACTACAGCAGGTGTTCGAAATTACGACCAGAAGTCGTCTGGCGGGCGCTATGGAATTCCTCATGTTCTGGAAGATATCTGGTAGTCACGTGTCCTCCCAGCAGCTACAGATATTCAAGCGAAGAGGTCTTCAGCTGAAGAAACGGGCATTTCGGACACCAAACTCCTCATGTGATCACAGAAGAAGAAGTCCATGCATGATAGGTCAGGTGATCTGGCAGGCCAATGAATCGGGCCACCACGACCTATCCACCACTATCCGAAGGTTACGTCGAGGTGTCGGCGGACGTCAATCGTGTAATGTGGAGGAGCCCCATCATGCTGGTATCACATGGACCTACACCGGACCTATCATGCATGGACTTCTTCTGGGTCACAGGAAGAGTTTGATGCACGAGACTCCCGTTCTGTCAGTTGAAGACCTCGTCCCTCGAATATCTGTAGCTGCCGGGAGGATACGTGAGATGCCAGGAGTCTTCCAGAGCGTAAGGAATTCCACCAAGCGCCGCTTTCAGGCTTGCCAAACGACTGCTGGTCGTAATTTCGAACACCTGCTATAGTACAACTTTTCAGTAAAATATTTTCTGTCCCATTAATGTGTCGCTGTTTATGTTCATTTTCTCTGCTTCATTGCACCATAGCTCGCAACTACGGCATTCGACCCTGCATTCCTATGTGATTCTGAGTCGTCTCTCAACCCCCTACACACCTGCAAGTTTGTCGGTCTGGTAGCGAATCCTGTATAGAATACGTAATCAACAAACATTAATTACACAAAAATGGTGTTTATTGTTTGCCGCTTATCTAATCTTGCTAATTCCTCTGAAAAATAAACAGTTGAATGGATATTAAACACAAAATACTTCAACTAAAATCTTACAGATAGGTACTAGGTAACAATTATCACACCTGTTGTATGTGTTTTCAGTTATAATACCCGTTTTTGAGCAATAGGAACTCCTTCTATAAAAGCGACAGTATGTAACGATTCTTACAAGGGCATAAAATGGAATTTTTATCAATCATTTTCCATTCAAAAAGAAAGAAACTGTTTTTGCAGTCATGAAACGGTCACATAAACATGAAAGATTACTAAAATAAGATTATGAACATTTCATTTTTTCGTATAGAGTTGAGGACTATAATAGGTTTCACATGCACTCCAGTAGTACTTAGGTGTTTTTCTATCAGCATGTTTAAAGTATAAACATCGTAACAAAAGCCACAGATACTTGAAGTTTTGTATTCCAAAAAAGGATGTTACAACTACGTGACAGCTGAATTATTTGAGTAAATAATAAATAAATTAGAAAACTGGAATTAAACTTAAGAAAATGAATGCAGCTGATTACTTTTCATAGGAACTATTTCTTAGAATTATTTTCATAGAATTCATTAGATCTCGAATAAACAAAAAGATAAGGAAATGTAATCAAATGGGAAACCACAAAATTCCTGACATAAAGAACATTTTCAGCAGAAAGATAACACAATAAGTCAAAGCTTTCTAAATCCAAGAAGATTTACAAATAATAAAAGGTTAATTACCAAATTTTGTAATGAATGCCATTACCTTTGAAGATAGATAAGAACAAGTTTTCAGAAGAAAGGAATTTAAACGCTATATAATAAGAAGAACCCATTTTTCAGGCTTATGAAAGATTTTTTAAACACGTATTCAGTATTTCGCTATTCGTCAATTTGATCATTGATTTGATTCAGATATTTGACCACAGTTTGACTTTGTGCTGTGATGTAAATACCTTAGAACAGATCAAAGGTAATTGCGGCAAGAAACAAGAATAATATGATCAAAAGCATTTAAGAATGCTGTTTTTTGTTGTTGTTGCTTTTAGCCTCTCACTATATACCGATAGAATTCCCAAAACGTGTCAAAAACTGGAGTTTTCGAATGCGTTCGTGATGGGCAAATATTTAATGGTACATATGTATTACCGCAAACACCTTAATAAAAATCCCCAAATTTTCAAAATGTACCATACTTTGGTAACCATACTTATATGACAATCCTTTAGCCAAGCAACGTCGTCGTTTTCATGCGCGTTCTTTTTGTTGTATTGCGAGTCTCAAGGAATTTTATAGAAAAATCGTGATATTTTTCGCCTTAAATATGCGCTTGTGGAATTTGTTAGCATTCGAAGAAACTGTGAGAGGAATCCAGTTTTTTATTGTAAAATCGCTTAAAGAGCAATGATGAGATGGGTTTGGCCGATACTCGGTGAACAATACCGAGGTTGTGAGAGATGTCGGCTTTGTGCAATTCTCTGACTTTTTTTAAAGAGATAAAGCGAAAACAAATCTCTCTGCACCTGAAGAAAAGAACAAAGTTTTTTTTAAAAAAAAAAAAAAAAAAAAAGAAAGGTTTAATTTTTATTGCATCATGTAATTCTTATTTAATAACTAAAATTTGTATTTTATTTTGCTAAAATGCGATTTGTTTTGACATTTTAAGCTTGCTTATTTACAAAATTCGGTGCTAAATAAAACATTTATTAACACTTAACGTTACATGCACAAAATCTCTAGGTGCATCCAGTATCCTCTTTTTCCCTCCAACTTTCGCTGTGGGATATCCTTTTCCATAGTATATGTTATATGCCGTGGTAAATACCTTTCATTTACTCAGTCATCAATCACGTATCTTATCCGTCGACCCCACATTCGTATCCAACTGAAAATCTCTTCTAACTCGATTTGAACGTAATGTACTTTTATTTAATTTGAAGCTTTCTGTCTCTTCATTGAGTATAGTGGAATACAACTGTATGTTAGAAGCCTAATATCACCACTAGCAGAAAGCCTCCATTATTCAAAGTGAAGTACTTTGTTCCTATGTTCATAACCAAGGGAGTTCCTTGATGTATAATTTTTTGACCGACAGAAGCCATATGACGGGGGGGGGCAGTTTCAAAGCCCTCCCACTTCCAAGGTACCCTTCCTTTGTACTTCTTATAGAGCTATATTAAAGCTTTTCGTTCTATGGCTTCTTTTCACTTAGTAATAGGACTGAAAACCATAAACGAAGCCAAGTAAAATCTGTGTTGACTATGCGTACTTATGTCACTGGTAGCCATTTTCTGTACATCAAGTGAAAATGTGTGCTTGCACTATGGGAAACGCAATATGCCTTTTATATAAAATTTTGGAACACAATCTGAAATAAATACAAGTTACTATTAATAATCATCTTTGTAAAAACCTTAGTAAATAGTCCAACACCAAAAATAAATGTATATTAAAATTTGATATAAGTTAATGAGATTATCGAGGGCCTTTATGGGAAACAAGAAGTTCACCACAGCCAATTTTCAGCTAAAAGCTACCAGGAACTTGCAAATATACTATGAATCTGTAAACCATGTGTTAACAGATAAACGCGTGGAAATATACATGCTTCATGGATTCCGTGGTTAATAATAATGAATTTTAGTATCTAACCATAGAATACCTCGAAGGTCACAAAGGTTTTAGTACTAGTCTGAGAAAGTTGCGAAAGATTTATTAAGTCCGGAGATGTTAATTCGTATAGATAATAATAGTCTGCGGGTCTATAGTAGATCCTTGGATCATTTAAGTCTGAGTAAATGGCGTTATAAGTCTGATTGTACCTTTATTAGTCTACATATACTATAATTAGCTATCTCACATTATAAGAATATTTTCGTTGTTTTGATCGAAACTTAAGGCATTTTGAGCGCTGAGATATGAATCCTAACTAAATAAAGTTGATTTTAAAACGTCAAAGCAATTTAAACCTTCAGTATCTCTTCAAATGATCAAGCCAAATTAACATTTTCTGACTTCCAGTAAAATGTTCATAACTCTTTCGGACTACTTGTAAAATTCAGTCCGAACGTTTTTCGTTTACATTGGGAAGAAAGCAAATTCTTCTTCCTGTCACAATATCTGGTTTTCCAAATTAATTATAATTCATAATATTTTCTGACAACAGAAATAAATTTTAATAGTAATAATGTGTAATTTACCAAAAAGGTTATTAACTTTAAATGTCTTCAGTTTGTGACTCTAATTCTATGCAATGAAGAAATCCTGTTTGCTTAAAATTTTCCATACTTGAATACAAAACTGAAACATCTAATTAAGACGACTAATAAATATTCGATTTTAGAGAAGTGATATAAAACAAAATTTAACTACGCTATTCTAATGCACAAAATAGACTAGAAGAGTTCGAAATAGACTAAACTGCTTAGAAGAATGCATAACGCGAGTACTATGCCAGAACGATCAGAAGCTTTTTGATTACGTTTATTGTCGGGGATCCTTTCCTATTGTGAAGACATATATTTAACCTGTAATTAGAGAAAAGAATACTCACAACTTCAGTACAATGAATAAATGAAAGTTCAGCAGTGCATGCTGCTAATTAATAGACGAAGAATCTTTTCAATGGCTAAATTAGATTTAAAGAAAATTGTTAGAGGAAAATATCTAGTTCACAGTGGCTTAGGGTATTTTAGGAAAATTCAGAAATCTGAAGGAAAAGTTAACAACAATTATTTGAAAATCCAATTTCAAGAAGCCACATATTTGCAACAAATACTTGACATTTATTCATATCAGCACATGATAGTTACATTTATATTTGAAATGAATCAAGAAGAAGCGTTTCTCATCTGAAGGTTAAAACGATATGCATTCGACATTTTTTGGCATTTCTGTGAAATATTAACCAACCTCCTATTTGACTTTCTTAGATTTAATTTTAGATTCTTTCGATCATAACATACTTCATAGATGTAAAAAAAATTACAAATCTAATTTATTTCGAAAGTTTTTTGTTCCAAGTTTGAAGTTTCATATTATTTTTATTCAGTTACTAAATAGACTTTTGAGTAGATACAAGTGGATTATTTATTTACGACAAATCACCTTAAGTCTATTTGCCTATAGGAAGAAATGTCATTTCATGAAGCATTTTGGTTCATGAAGCAAAATTGGTTCATACTTACTTTACATACTTACTTAACTTACTTTACTTTACTGAAATGGATTTTAAGCATTATATAATTTTAAAAAATCTTCATTTGTAAGTTTTATTGAGCTTTAATTTCAAATCTTGTGTTCTTAAATATGTTAAACATTTTAATAAATTGTATGAATCAAATAGAAGTTTAAAATATGAGCTGAGACTCAAGAAATAAATTAGATTTTTCAAAAATAATTTTTAATACAAAATTCACAAATATTTAAAAATACAGTTTCTTCTACATTTTTTCCAAAATGTAACCTGAGCAATAATTCAAATGTAGTTTATAATTACATAATGGAATAAACGACCATGAACTGGCTGAAAGATGTAAGTTAGAATTATAGTTGTTAATCAGGTGCAATGAAAGAAACACTTCTCAAGTTCGTTGTTCTCTTATAATCGAATACTAATAGTCATAAAAATTATCTTCAATTCAATTCCCCTCCCAAAAGCTAACTCTAAATCAATGCACTCGTTTTCTCCCAAATCTTGCGCAACAAGTTTATCTTGAACTTACTCAATTAAGGAAGAGCAAAACTTAAGATTTTCTCCTATTTGGAATCTAATGGTAGGACACAAATTGCTTATTGTTCTCTGATAAACAACAGAAAGAGTTTTGAACTGTTTTTCTCAATCTTTTAACTTTCTCAGAAAAGCCTCAATTAAGTTCTCCTCTTTAGCTTTTGTGGAAGGTTTTATAATAAGTTATGCTTAGTAAACATAGGCAGACTAATCCTTGCTTTATTTAACAAGATGTAGCAGTTGCTGAGGGTAAAGCATGGGTCTTCAGTACTTAAAAGAGCCATATGTATCTGCAATCTAGGTAAAGAAATTTCTTATGCGTATGGAATAAAACCATGCATTAGTAAAAATGCATGCTTCTTGAATCGATTGAAAATCCTTTGAAAGAAAAGTAATGAAAGGCATCAAAATAAAATCAATCTGAAAAACTTACTTTCGAAGTTGTAGTAGCACAAAACTTTAAACCTAGTTTATGATTATTTTTTCAATATAAATTTTCAACTTTCAATTATTATTTTGACTCCTCTGTTATGACTAATGTAAGTTCCTTTTTTTTTAGTTTTTAAGAACTTCAGCTACTTTAACAATGAATTACAAAATGCTCCTTGCACTTCAACAATATATATTGAATTTTAAGTGCTTAATTTGGAGTCTGCATTAGGTGGACATTAATTTTAAAAACAAATACGTAATTAATTTAACTGGAAACTGCATTGTTATCTTTAAATGCTGTTTTATGAGAAATGTTTCTATGAATATAATTTTTCTTGGAAATCCAGAAAACTTAGCTTAATAAATTTAATGTATAACTAATTTTGCATTTCTTTATTAATGGTAGCATGTGAATTATTATTGATTATTAATAATCTGAATTTAGATAAAAATAATTGTCTACGAAAATTATTGTTGTACAAAATACTACATTGTGTCCAGAGATCATCATAATAACTTTTCTGGGGGGACATAGCAGCTAGTTGGTTTATATGCGTAAAATTCTTTAGGTTAATGTTTTTAGATAAGTAACAGATTCTTTCAAATTTGCTTAATTTGCTAAATTTTTATATAATTTCTTTACGCAAATTTGGATATAGTTAAATTGAGGCAGATTATTTATATAAATGTGTGTGTGTGTGTGTGTGTGTGTGCGTGCGTGTGTGCGCGTGTGTGTGTGTGTGTGCGTGTGCGTGTGTGCGCGCGCGCGCGCGTGTGTGTGTGTATGTGTGTGTGT
>KK115279.1:497538-540635 GCA_000611955.2 Stegodyphus mimosarum | reverse complement strand
ATTATACATTTGTATACATATAGCATTGTTTGAGAAATGTATGTTCATTGCTGTTTTGCTGTTATAGCATATAATTTAATTGAAATATACTTTAGGAAGAAAAGAATTCACATACAAAGTAGAGCATATTTTTTCCCTTCTCCTCTGAATCTTTGGCTAAAATAACTATCAACTGGTTGCTTCAACAACTATGCCGTAAATTCTTTAACAAGGCAAATCTATAACGAATTGTCATAGCAAAGAGCTAGTTTCTATGACTAGCAATGGGCAATGTATAATAACGTATCACTAGGTTTAATACAAGTTCTGGTTTATAACAGAAATGACGTAAACTAATATACAGTGAGAAGAAGAAGAAAAGTCCCTGCTTCTAGATACGAATGGAAACACAATATTATGCACATAGGAAAAAAATATGTGTAATATTGCGTTGACATTAATATTAATATATTTTTAAATTAATATGTTGTGTTGAATAATTGTAAAAAAATATAAAATGTAGAAAGCAATACATTTAAAAAACTTAGTGTTTTAATGCAGTCTAATTTGCTTTGCCAGTGCACAAGAGCATTCCTCTTAAGACAATCTGGAGGATCGAAAAATTTTAAGAAGTAACAATGGATAGATTAAACGTGCAATCAAACTTTTCCAAGCAATTTTATTAGCGATATCAATTAATTCTATAAAAAATTATCTTTATATATTAGTACACTGCTTAAGTATACCTGCATGAATCTTTATATTTTAATTTTAATTTTTATGTACAATTATATTTATGATATTCATTTTTACTCGGAGTTCAATCAAAAATCATGAAATCTGTTTTAACGAAGAAATAGCTAAAATATAGTTTACTCTACTGAGCAGTTTTATGCTACTTACTTAGAACGGATCTTTGATTACAAATTTTCAGAAAGCTGAATTTGTATATATTTTTGAGAAACTTTTATGTAGAAATTGGAATAGAGCATTTTAATTTTCTTAAATTATTTTCATATAATCGTAAGTGTAAAAGGTTTTTAAAACAAATGAATTTAGATAAGAAACACTAGTTTCTCAGTGCATCTTAGCTTCTTATACTGCGTTTTATCAGAGTACCTGGGTCTGCAAGACCTAAAATTTTAAGGACACCAAAAACTTCTGTTATTGTTTCCCATTAGCTTGTTTTCCTCCAATAAAAGCTACTAAAGCTTATTCCGAACCGAGACCTTCTGGAAGAATGTTGTGCTAAAGGCCGAAAAATGATTTAATTGGACCTTCTACCTTGTTTTTGTTGTATTACTTTTTTGTTCCTACATTTTGTTGTGCTTTAGAGTTTGTGTCTCATAAAGTCGAAAATTTCACTACCTTTGCATCCATATAATTGCGTGCTGTATAAACCATTATTAATAATCAAGCAACATACTAAATTACCTCATCAGCATTTTTTCTTTACATTGTATTGCAAATCTCATACGTAAAAACATTCAGTGGCATGTAGAAGAGTTCGTAGTTGGTTTTTTGATTTGGTAAGATTAAGAATAAATCTTATGAATTAAAAAATTCATGCCTTTCTTATCTCTAGGAAGAAATTCATTCTCAGTGGGAAAACTAACTGGGAGAAAAAAACTCCATGTTGAATTTCATAATTTTTAATTGAAACCAGTTAGCAAGTAAAAAATTTTCCTTCCTCTACCTAGCAGATCAGGGTACCTGCTGTTACGTTAAATGAATTAAAATTCGTCAAACCGAATAAGCAGGTCTTTTTGACGTACCGCTCTATCAAGGATTATAAGTAAATTATGTCAGTCAAGAAGCGCTTGCGCCAAATCTCATCAAATATTGAAAAGAAATGTAAAGCGATCAAATAAGAATTTAATGAAACCTTCATGACCAGTCTCTGCTGAGAAGAGCAATTTAAGAAAGGAAGTGTATTCAGGTTGCCATGACTTCACAATTAACTTGCAATGACAATCAAGTTTTGCAAAAAAAGAGTACAAAATACGACAAAATTAAGTCCAAAATTGCTCTTAAAATGCTTACTTACCGCTCAAAGGATAAAAGATCACTTACTATGCATTTATCCCTTTTTTAATCAGTGCTTGGCCAGAACAGTGTCGAAATTTGTCATTAGTCTAATGATAAATGATCTTGAAAAGGCGTGGCCGTCTTTCACTTTTTTTAGAGTATCAAAATCCTCTGACCAAATGCAACGCTATGCTCCAGCCAATAAGACTGAAAGCATTTGAAATCCTGATATTAAGCTTTAATTGGTTTTCCGTATCTTTACAGCTCAGGCTAAAAATGTTAGCATAGTTCAAAGTAAAAGAAAAATGCTTGTTGAGTATGAAGTATAAGTAGTCAACACCTTGATCCTTTATATATGGGGAAGTATCTAAAATAATCGGATTTTAATAGGAGAATAGGAATTCATCAGTAGCATTTCAAATAGTAGTTTGCTTCCAAATAATGTTTCTGTCACGATAAAAATTGCAAATAAATCGGGAATTTTGATTTAAACTTGAAGCAATAAAATTAAATTTGGATCATTCCTTAACTAGGATACATAATAAAAGATAATAATAACAGACTTTTATGGTCTTTAGAGGATGTTATGTTTAAAGAATTTCATAATCAAAGGGAAGCATTAACAATTTAAAATATATATTTCAGCCCCTTTAGTTATTTTAGCGGCATCTCTACTCTAGTGATATCTCAACTTTTAACTTGCTCATTTTACTTATATATATGTCATGCATTTACGGTGTTTTAGGTCCATTTGAATTTTACAGAGTCATGCTAAAAACGCATCTTTTAAAATATTCATACTAAACAATATAAATTTTAGGTCCCAAATTAGTCAATTTTCTACAAAAACCACAGTATATTGAAGTATTATTGACAGCAAACTTGTTCATGTTTTCTCAAGTCATACACGTTTTTGTTATTCTGTATTAAATTATGTCTTAACATTCCATTAATATCAAGTAGAAATATGAAGAAAAAAATGTTTAATGTCATAATTTATTTCATTAGATGTTCTTTTCTCTAATCTGCTAGTTGAACCGCATATACTCAGCATGTCACATCGATTTTATTTGCTATAAAAAATCTGAGTTCAGACTCAACTGCAATTAGAAAATCGTTGTTTCATACATTTAAACACGTTAGAATTAAAAATATGTACACACTAAAAAATTAACATTAATCTATTTTTATTAAGTCTTCTCAGACTATGCAGGTACTAATATCAAAATTTTAGTAATGGAATCCTAGCCTTATCAGTCTTTCAAAGTTGCAATTCACATTAAAATACTATCGCATTTATTAAAAAGATGTTGCAGAAATTAGATGTTGCAGAAAGTTAATATCTGGCCAAACTCATAATAGTGCTATCCTTTTAAGCTATGCTATCATTGCTTTTCAAAATCTAACTTTTGACATAGTTCATCGTTTACTCCATTATCATCATTAGTGGTATAATTAGTTCGCTTGAATTTAAAACCTCAAATTCTGGTTTTATCGAAACTGTAGCATAGATGACCAAATTAAGTACATAGATGAAGGCTGTAGAAGATATACCATATTACTGAACTGACTTTGTTTCGATTAGGTGAAGCAAATTTTTTTTAACATCTGGATATACTTGACAGATAGACTTCCTTTAAACCAATCACGAAATTAAATGCTATTTTACAAGTTCAACATATTTCTTTTATGAATGTTCTACGCAGAGCATCTGATCCGGTTCATGTTTCCAGTATTCTTATTGTATTCAAAGAACTTGGATTAATTACTTTTTATTCACTTTGGAAGTACTTATGATTATATTTGAATATATATTTACCAAAAAGTTAACTTGTTTATTAAAAGTTCAGTAATTAAAAACTAATGAGCCTCTTCTCATGTAAACTTTTGGAATGCATTCCTTTATTGAAAATGCGTTTAAAATCTGTTGTGAAAACTTTTAGCATCAGTTCATCTTTTAGCTTAAATTCCTTTGTTCTAACGCAATCTGAAACGTTTCAGTTTTGTGGCGAAGTCATTTTATTAATATCTAATACATAGATTCCAAAGCTTTTCCTTGCATCAACCTCTTTTAAATGTATGACTTTCTTCATCGACCCCTTATATTTTTCTCTATAATATAGTCGCAATACACAATGCAATTATAATACAAATAATCGCATGTAAATAACTTAGAGATAGCAATTGAATTGAGAATATTACCAAGAGTTTTAAAAAAAATGGTTTATTAGATTTATATTTAATTACCTTTGCTGTTACTATTATTTTTAATTTTGCAAACATAAACAAGTTTTCAGAAAGAAAATCACAGATTCTAATGGCACAAAATTCCGATTTTAAACAGTGTGTGACGGCTGTGCTTGAAGTACTGAAGCAATTTTTTTTTTAATTCTTGCCATAAAACTGCTTAATTTATTTTTTAAATCATCTCGTTCAAAAATATTCAACCCGTCTCTTTTTTTTTCCGTTCCAGTTTGGAGTTTTTCGTTTTTTATTATTATTATTATTATTATTATTGTGCGTTCTTGTGCTCTTGCGTTACATTTTTTTAACATTCCGTAAAACATTTATATATTTTTAAAAAATAATTAAAGAGTAATTTTTAAAAAATAATTAATTCCGTAAACATTTATATATTTTTAAAAAATATTATTGCTTTTTAAAACCTATTAAATAATTTTAGTTCCTTATCCCCTTATACTTGTTGTGACGTGTCTCACTTGTCTGACAGTGACATCAGAACAAGCTCACGAAATTTATCTTTGCAAGGAGAGCAAGATTGCGTCTGTTGTTGGCAAAAGCCTTAAGCACCATACAGGTGACAGTACGACTTCGCTCACTTCCGCCCCCAATTTTGATGGTGAGCACCCCCGGGGTGAGGGGCGGGTTCGGGGATCTTCCACCCTTCTTGCTCTACCACTAGCCTCTCAAGAGGACTTTCGGCTCGCCGCATATTTAGAGAGTCCCCATGCTGAACTGACACTCTGAATATACGGATTCGCAAGCATCCATGCCTCCGTGATTCGAACCAGGACCCTTCGGTACCGCAGTAGGCTCCTCTAACCACTACACCGTCTGGGCGGCCCCCTTGCATTTATTTTATAAGACTTCTTCCTTATTATGTTATACAACTTTTGATTAATCAACAATTAATTATCAATTTTATTAATATTAATATTTATAATATCTTGATTACGGCGATCAGCTGCAAGTGCATATGCGGCAATCGACTCCTAATCGATCCCTCGATTGACCTTCTTTAAAATTTCATACACCCCCAAGATGTCAATACCGATCTCGTTGGGAACCCCTGATCTATTGCATCTTAACCTTTCAGAAAAGGGCAGAATGCATTTCTAAGAAACTACAAATGATTTCAAATGCTCTGGAGGTATTCAACAAAGAATTCTTTAAAACATCTAACACAAGAATTTCAACAGGAAAAATTATTTGGCTTAAAATTCTGTATCATGAGTCATGAGAAGTACTCTTTTTTTCTGTCAAACTATTTACGCAGAAAATATTAGAAATACTTTCGGTAATTTAAAAGGATATAAAAACTCCATATATTTAATTGCTGTACTTGAATTTAATTCTGTGGGAATTTCTGACCGTTTTCCCCCCAAAACAAGTCTGAAGTTATAATAATAATGTGTAACACAATATTTTAGAAATTTTAATCTTAGTCGAATACCTTACTATTTCAATCCATGTTAGAAGCATATACATAGGAATAGAAAGTAAATAAATAAATAAAACGAAATATTATAGTTTGCGAAATTCCACTTGCTTAAAAACGGTATACAAAACCTTAACTAATCTGAAGTGTACTTCTTCAACTGTAAAAACTCAGTATATAAACCAAAAGTTAGTGTCATAATTATAGTCACATAATTTAAGTTTTAAATGAGAGTTTTTATGCTTTTCTTTATGTTTATTTAAATGAATCGAACTAAAATTCTGAGTTTTATTGCGGGAGGTAAATTACAAACCAAGTAGAGAAATTACAAACCTCCTGAAAATTTTTGACTTTTACAAAGATTATATTTCATTAAAAAGATCTAATTAAACAGTTTGGTTAAATTCTTAATTATTTAATAAGCCTTTATGTTTAATTTAATAATTTTTAGCAATAACTTTAAGTTACAAGCAACATATTTCATTAAAAATTTTAATTTAGTTTTTAAAAACTAAGTACGTATTGTAAAAATCGGAAACTTAATTAACAGTTCCAACCAGCCATATTCGTATCACGTCTTAAGTCATAAAATATTAATTTTATTAAAAATACTGCTTCAAAAAAGAGGATTATTTTTTATTGTTTCTGAAAACTTTCCTGGATTTTCGACAGAATTGCTCCAAGACATTGACAAGTATCAACCCATGTAACGGTGTTGTCTCGTTATCTTGAATCTCTTTACTAAATTTTCTCCAAGCTTCAGACGACAATGGAATAAAAATTTAAATATCAAAAGAAAGAGTGAATAGTTTTGGAAGTCCTATAACAAAAATTTTAAATTTCAAATTTTATCAAACTTCAGCACAATGAGTATCTTGAAAAGAGATTTGATCTTACAATTGCCTTCCACAGCTGTAAAGGAAGTTATGACGAAAAATAAAATGCATTTCATTTTAGCTGTCGTATAAACTTGATTCGAAAGAAATCAAACGGCTGTGTAAACGCAGACCTACATAAAAGGTATATGTAGTTTTCGAATTTCTCTTACACATGTGTTATTTTGCAATAGATAGTTGATTTTTTTCGGAAAAGTGTATCCTATTTTTATTATGTTTCAGCCTGAACAAATAATTTGCAAACTTAGAGTTAAGTTACTTTACTTTCACTCTTTATTCAATCTTGTATCTGACTTAAAGAAATGAAATGATACATTAATGGAGACCAGAAGCTGAATTATTGAGTTACCTCCCAAATGCAAGACAGACATCCTTAACTACACATTTTATACGACTTATCTGTGGCAGGAATTTTTTTGGCTGAGTAACTTATTTTACTTCAGGTAACTTTGGCCCGTTAAAATAATCTTTTTGATTTCTCTTCGAAAATCCAAATTGAAAGTTAAGACACATACTGCTAAAAAAATTTAATTTCAATAATAACTATTTCCATTTATCTCGAAAAAGTAATGAATGCAAGTTAGAAATAACATTGCATCCTGAATACTTCATGTATAGCAAAGAAAAAGATGACAGATAAAGGTACATATAAAGTCATAAAACAAAATAAGGATTACTAACCTAATATTGACACATTGTTTACTTCCAAAAGAGTAGGTTTCTTTCCTCAGTTTGTCGTTTAAAGGTTTGATATTTCTAAACAATTTATCTTCTAAAAGATTAAACTATGTCTGAAATTGTTATACCGTCCCATGCATAAATAAATAAAAGAATTAATTGTTATGTTTATCATTACTAGTATATTTCCTCGGTTTTTGTCATGTGCAAAATTTTAACCAGTAGAGTAATGATATTTACTTTTAAAATTTATTACCCTCTGAAGCATTAACAAATTATTCCAAAATTTGAAATTTCAAAGCATATAAAAATTTAAAATAGCCTGAAAGTCTACAATTTTCATCACTTATGAGAATTACTCCGAAAACTATCTTCCTTTAGCCAAGTAATTAACAGGAGAATGTTAAAGCAATTTCGAAATACCAAGCTAGCTATAATGAAGGTTCTTTGCAACTGCGGATAAAAACTATTAGGAAAACTTTTTAAAACTCTAAAGTTAATTATGTTCTCTCGCAAAATCGTATGCAAGCAGTTTTTGTAGAATCACTTGTCTTGATTGTTGTTTTATTTAAGCATTTTTATTTTGTGATCATATTTGTAGATTGCATTCCGTGAATCATCTGAATGTTTTGAAATAAATAAATATTTTCCACTGCTTCTTTTTATTTTATTGTGTTTTTATTATTTTTGTTTTCATATATTTATTCACTTAATTCCATCATTTCCATTGCACAAAATTCATTTATTAACCTAACTACAGTTTGTAGATTTTCAAGTTATAAACTATAGTTAATTATGAATTTGCATTCATTTATATTCAAAATCAAAACCATTGTTACTTAGGAAAAACATATGGGTTTTCTTAATATAATCGGCAGGGGAGAATTAATAAGTCGGGAGGGATTGTTAAAAAATTGTGTACATATATATAAATTTATGTAAGTATAAACAGTGACAATCATTTCTGTCAAAAAACTGGAACTAAAATTCATGTGTGGTACAAAAATCTTAATTTCCTGAAACATATTGTGGAACATTTTACTCTAAAAGCGAGATACAGACTTTTGCATGTTCACTTTAGCATTACAATGTGTAATACCTATATCACATTTCATTTTTCTCTCCTCTTCTCCTACCATAATATTTTTGATTTTTTTAATTTAACTGGTCTTTTCAAAATATAACTGGTCCTTAAATGTTTGTAAAAGTAAAAGACGATTGTTCTCCGTCTATTGAAAACAAATGCATAACAGAATTAATAATCAACAACATTATTCTGAGAATACAGACACAGTCTGTGCGTTTAAGAGGAAGAACTTTCATACGGTCAGGTGCTTTGAAAAAGAGTATCTTACATCACATATAATAAATAACTTGTTGTTGTTGACTTCAGCATAAAAATTTTTAAAAATTGTCAAGTGCTTAATCTAGAACAACATTTTATGTTTATATTGCAAATGCAAAATGTTTTAAAGAGCCATCAAATGCTAATTTATAATTTAGGAGCAAAAATCTATTTCGCGACCATTCAGATTATCCGTTTTTGTAAAGCTGCAAATTTCTGCTGCGCATGTCTCCTACAATCTCATAATGTAAAACAGCTTATGCCAAGTAATATGATCCTACTCATGAACACATTTCATGTGATTTTAGAAGGGTAAAGATGATTCAAAATTATCTTTCATAAGTAAAAATCAGTTTGATTCAACTGAAGCGTAACCTCAGGATAAAAATTAACAAATTTTAAAAATATATACATTGAACAGACTCATGTGCAGTCTTAAAAACATCCAGTACTCATCCAGTTCTGTAGCATTCGTAATTAAGTTTCAAAATCAGTAAAAGAAATTTAAATGTCACTATGAAATGACATTTAAAATCTATGTCAGTAATTTTACTTGCTTGAAAAAAGCCATCATAAAAATACAACGTGCTATTTTATACAACCTGATTATATACAACCTGATTTTTACTTTCCTGGTAGTGACCGCATCCAAATTGAGTTAAACCATGCTTTATGCAAATTTTAGTATTTTTCTGCTTTTCAATGCTTCATTTAAACACGTCCATGAAATTTACAAATATAGACAACAGGTCTTCTTTAAGACTTCTAGTCATACTTATCAGTAACGTGTATACCAAATAACAATAGTCATTAATAGCATATTTTCATGCAATTAACATCTAATCCTCTTAAAATTAATATAGATTACTCTTAAAATTGACATAGATTTTTTTTTCTTTGACAGTGCATATTAATGTAGTTTTAAAAATTATACGAAAATTAAAAGCTAAGTTAACTAACTGCTATTATTTAAACTACGATATGAATAAGTAGTAGAGTACTAATGCATTTAAAGCGAAATAAAAACAAACAAAATAATAAAGTCCTGAAACTGAATTTGAAATGAAAATTTGTATGACATTTTAATAAACCTATAATGATTGTATTTTAGGCAAATTTTAGTGCATTCATATTTTTCAAATTCAGCAATATATTTCTTGGTTTAGTGATAGTCATATGTTACCTTAACAAAACTGACTACAAAATCCTATAGATGTACTAATATTGGCAAATCAAGACTTCAAGTACCTAAAGAATACGGGTCGTATCTTTAAGAAAAGGAAAACAAGTCTGGTCTACCTTCCCGCATCTTTTGAGTGGCAGATTGCTACCTTTTCAGTATAAATGCCATTATCTTCAGAATATTACAGCAGTTAAGCATCTAAGTTGTTCAGAAAAAAGTTGCCGATGTAGGCGATTATCCTATATGCAATCTCAAGATTATCTTGCAAATATTTTATATAATAAGACGCTAGCTACTAGACAAAAAAGTGATAAATTATTCCAAACTATTGTGTTTGGATTCTGATTTTGTAACAGAAATTCCTTAACTATTATAAGATACATAAAAGCTTTCATTGAAATTAATAAAGATAATGATTATAAATTTTTTTTAAAAAAAATGGCAAAGCGTACACTTGAGAATGCCAAAAATATAAAAAAATTGTCAACAGAATTCAATTATAGTACTCTACAAGCGTTCCAAATTCTTTCACTGTTTTAACGATTCTTTATTATAATTATTTTAATAGCATAGTTTATATGTCATCTAAAGTTTATATAACACAAGCTCATGAACAAAGCAAATAGCAACAAACGTTTACTTATACACAATAACATTTATATAAAAAGGGTAATTCGTTATGTTTTTAATCTTATGAATCGTATTTTAATAAAAATTCTTGAGTATTTTATAGTTTCATTTAATCCAAACGTTAAATGGCAAGTGTGATTTAAAAAAACTAGTAAACATCATTATCTAATTTTTATTTTCAAAAAAAGTTATTTTATTTATATCATACATTCCCACATGCATATGTGCCCAATTTAAATGAGGTAACTAAATGTATACACAAAAAACATAAAAAAAGGCTTGTACTTGCAATTGAAACATATTATAAGTTTTAAGTTTCTTTTCAGATCATTATGCCTAAATATAAAAACAAGTTTTATATTAAATACTATCTCATACCCTTTTCTTCATAATCAAAATTACATTTTACATAATTACAACAATGCAATACGCAGAAAATATCAACTCTGGTTTCATCAAATAAAATAAAAACTATTATATCAAATATTTATCTGCTATATTGAAGCATTTAGGATTTAATTGCAATTATTCATTTATCGTAAAGTAATTTTCTTTCGGCAGAATTTACTTGTACGACAATTGTGGTATCAAGTGATTTGAAGTATAATAATCGTGGTACGCTCCAGTGTTGATTTTCTCTAATTTTTCATTTAAAAGGAAATGACGCAGAGCAAATAGTGGCTTAGATTTTCAACTTAACGCTATTTTAATGCTAAATATTTTCTAGCTTTCAAATCCAATTTAAATATTTGCCAAAGAAGATCTTTTATATAATTTTTTATAGTATACCTAGTACAGACTAGCTTAATAATTGTTGGACTTGTTTTATATATTTTCTTCTTTTGCACAACAAAAAAATTTACTTTAGCTTAAAGGAAAAATTTTTAAATTAAAAAAAAAATCTACATTTTCCACCAGATTTTTTTTTAATTTCATCCGCTTATTTTTTAATTAGACATTTTAAATTAAATATACACTTTAGATCAAAAAAGTGTCAGAGTACAAAGCTGATGTATTTTTTGCTCTGCGAACATCCAGGTCAGGAGGCGAAATATCCACACTTATAGCTGGATTTTGTCTTTATTGCCGAAGAGAAAAATCCTTGCATATTTTTGTGATGCTCTGTCCCAAAAAAAGCCTGAAAGGAAAGACAATAATTTGTAATATTATGATTTGACTCATGCTTAAACAGAGTAATTAATTTCTAGTAATAAAACAAATAGTTGTTTCACATAGAAAAGATTCATCGTTATTTTTTTTAATCAATCTGATTACTAAAAGCTATAATATAAAAAAGCAGCAAAGTTTGCTCTAACCTTTCTTCATAATCAGTTGAACATCTTTAAACCACACCACATACTTTTATAGAAAATAGTCGTATCAAAACTGTATATAAGCTTACAGCAAAGAGAAAAGTTTTCTATATACATGAAAATAACTTTACAGGTAACTTACTGTTCTTTAGAATCACGCTTGGTTTACTGATGTTAAATGCAGTGAACCAGAAACAATTATAAACATTTAAACTGCTTTAAACATTTTAAAACATTTAATAAAAATAAATATTTTATAGGTTCTTTATCTTTATACAACTACTTTCTAATTTATCATATTTATGGAGAACTTCCTTGTTATATCTTGGCTTAAGTAATTAGCTTACAGAATCAACATGCTTAAGTGATAGCCTTATACCAAGGGTGTATAAGGTAATCAATTAAGCACATTTTCATGCTTAAGGGATTGCTTTATACACCCTTTTTTACTTCTTTTAACACTGCTTAAAGAACATTTGAAAAGTAAAAAGTACAGAAATTATTACCAGTTGGGACTTTAAGGAAAGTATTAAAGCAATCACTCAAAATATTTTGCTTGCTTTTATTACAAAATAAATGTAACAAAATAAAATGGAATAAAATAAAATAAAAGTCTATAAAGGGAATTTCTATGGTTGTGTGAGTTACATCGATGTGCGTTGAAGAAGTAAAAATAGAGGAAAGGCTAACGTTTTTATTATTATATTATTATACTGATAATAACCAGCAAATCGCATTACAGTGGAATGTTTCAACTAAAAATGAAAGTTTTATTAATTATTGGTTTTTAATTTGAAAAAATAGCAGATAATTTTGGGGTGAATAAAAAATACGCAAATTTTCAGAGTAAAAGCAACTGTTCAACAAATTAAAGAATTTTTATCTGCCTCTCACATTCTAAAGTCATCTGTTTATTATACTTTTTCAGCAAATACTCAAAAGCATGTTTTTAATAAAAAAAAGTAAATAGGAAAGCAGCATTTTTAATTGAACTATAAATTTTGGTATTTCTTTTGTTTAGTTGTTTATTGCAAATATATTTCTTCAATAAAAATCCAAAATTAGAATATATAATTCTTTTCAGGTCAAATGATGACAGCAGGCAACTAGATAAAAATATTAGATTTTAGTCACCAAAAGTACAAATAGTATGTAATATTTGCTAAATAGAAAGATTACTTGTTTAGTAATGTTCTACATATATTGAATCAAAAACTAGTAGATACTGCTGTTTTTTAACGAACAAATTTTCTGCTGTAGAAGGGGGTATTTTGTTTTGGAAACTGGGATTCAGTTCTATTTTAGAATATTTTTGAGAAAAGTGAAGCATCGGAGAAAAGTTCTTAGTAAAACTTCACCCAAACATATTTTTATGCTAAGCAACCTGATGAAAAGCAACTAGCCTACAGTTAATGAACAAAATCTAAAGCGCAAATAATAGAGCAAAAATACAGAAAAGTGTGTCAATTAGAAAAGACTACGGTGAAAAATATTTTATAATAAAATACGAAAGACCTATATAAATAAAAATGAGGCATTTAGAAAACTACTTATAATAACGGAAGGCTGTACATTTAATTTCCAAATGATGTTTCGCTGCAAAGTAAACTCTAATTACTTACAGCAAATATTACAGTCCCCCAAAAAAGTACATTTCCGCTCTTTAAATTTAAAAAAAAATCGTACCCATTTAATACTTGCCAGAAAAGAAGTATTTTTTGTTATTTGATTTAATTTACCTGTTAGATATGTATTTTAGAATAAACAGTTAATTAAAAAAGAAATTAACAAAAATCAAAACTAAACAAAAAAATTACATAACATGAAAGATTTCTCATCCTTAAAATTCATTTAAGAAAAAAATTCACCCCCCTTTTTTTTTAGTTGTTTTTATTTTTCCTCATTACTTTTCTCCTCTTCTCCTCAGATCGATACCCAGTTTTATTTATTCCACACGCCGAAATAATTTGTTGGCGCCGAAGCTCTAAACTTGGCGAAAATTTGGCAACAGTGGTGGCGATGCAATGGCGGACTAGTGTCAGAAGATCGATGCGAAAGAAAGAGTCGGCTCTCAAGAGAAGTTGTATTATCGACCGAAGCGTAGCGGATGCCTGGTTTTTGTGTTTTTGTCTTTTTTTTCCTTCAAAAAGCCTCGCCTCTTTTTCCACTTGCTGAGGACGGCCATCTTGGATGAGCAACGAGCCTCGTTTGGACTGTGATCAAAGGGTTAGAGAAAGGAAGCCAGTGTTTGTTGTTGCTGATGCGGTGTTCGCATTAGGCTTCTGATGTTTATGCGCATCTCGATACTCCAGGACATAAAATCAAAGTTAAAAAGGTATGAAAAAGAAGAAAAAAATTAGAACACAAAACATTTTTTTAAAAAAAAAATTATTTTTTTACAAGAGTTTTATCGACTTTTGAAGCTCCTGAGGACAATCGATAAATTAACGAGAGCATGAATAACAAATCCACTTCAGAAAATTTGCGAATTTCCTTTTTGTACAAGATAAAAACGGTGTTATCATTATGATTTTTCTTTAAGCGGAAGTAATTTAACGTCAGAAATAAATATTTTGGCAGTATGTAACGAGAGTTTTATATTCTTGTTTTCAAACTGATCGTACCTAAGTCAGTGAATTGTGAAAGTGAAAACATTACTATGGCATGCAAACTATGACACACGTTAAGAAAGTTACTTTTAATACTGTTTATTGCAACATGTGATTTTTTTTTCGCGTTCTCTGATTTTAGAGATTTACTACTCACCAGTCTTAAACTACTCACCAGTGAGCTAAATTTTTTCACAGCATGTATAAGCCACGGGACAGATATGCAGAGAGAAATGGTAAGTTAACTCCGTCGCTTTGTTTTAAAATGATACGACTTTTTTAAATTTTATTTTTTTTTCACTTTTCGGGCCTTTACTACTAATGGCATAACAGACTAGATCAGACGAGGTATTTAAATGTCTTCCTTAAGTCTTGCATTTAAAAACATTTTTTAAGTTTCTTAAAAAATGTAATAAAAAATAAAATAAATCATTTCATAATTAAGTGACAATGATCAAAACTGAACGTAGAAAGAGAAGTAGAGTGCCCATACTTCCTGATAATTCATAATGTAAGGTAATTTATATTTTAGGTCATATTACCATAATTTACACCATACGCTGCTTTATAATTTAATTAATGAACTTAACTTCGGAAATCTTCCAGTTGTATGCTAATTATTATATCCCGTATATTAAAGCATTCTTACTTAGCTGAATAATCATTGAATGAAAAAAGTTCTCTGTGATGAATAACTGAATTTATGATAGAAAAATCTCGAATTATGTTACATGAATGTCACTGGATCATACAGTGGATTATTTAAAGCAACAAACATTGAATTTATATTCATACCAATCAAGTTTATACAAATTTCAGAATCTAAGAGTCAACTGGCGACCAAACATATTTTTAGATATTCTAGAATTTTTTCATAGTCATTTGGTTGTTATGTTTATGGCATGCTGTTATAGAGAAGTTTGCTTAAAGCATCCCATTGAATTCACATTAATCAAATTTATTCACATATCTAGTGTATAGCGTGAATTAAATGCAATTTTAATGCCTAGTACTTTTTTAGCATTATTTGATTTCACTCAAATGGAAATTTAACGCACAAAATTAATGAACGTGAATTCAATAAAGCTTTAGATTGTATACTTGAAGAAACTGAGGGAAATGGATCCAGTTTCATTTCATACCCAAAAATAAATATTCGCATACACATATTTTGTAGAAATGTAAGCATAAAATCTAAGAAGTTAACCTTTTTATAAGTAAAAAAATAATACTTGTTAGTGCGAAAGTAAAAAATAATAATTGTTAGTTAGGGTGTAAATATTATTTTACTGAGTGAATATGGGTTACACAGAAAATAGATAAAATACATAAGAATCGCTTTAAAAGTAATTTAAGATCACAAACAAAATTTGTAAATGAAGGAAAAAACGGGATTTATTTTCTTTTCACCCTCATTTTTTAAAGCCTTTTTGCCAAAACAGATATAAAAGTATGATAAATGAAATAACATTTTACTAAAATAATGTAAGCATAAACTTATCCTTTAAAACTGAGTTTCTTGACATTAAGTTACAATTAAATGAGAGACCGAGTTTTTAAATTTAGGCCAACTGCAACTTGAGGTTGGTTTTTAAAATTAGAAAAAACTCAAACCTCATGATGGTATAAGCTTCACAGAAAACTTACGCATCTCAAGAGAGGATGACACAGAGTCCTTCGTCAAACAGAAAATATGTTTTTTGTTCGAAAGAGTGATCTTGGAAGAGTAAACACATTCTGCATATTTTGATAGCAGAAGACTTTTGCTCCTTGAAGAAGAGTGAGCTCATTTAAATTTCTCTCGAAATACATGCAGTTGCTCTGTAAAATAAATGTCAACCTAATCATATACTCTAATTTTCCATACCACCTTTTCTCATATTCCAAGAACTCCATCTATCACCGATATCAGGGAAAGGATTTGTGCAGCTTGAAAGAATCTTAACAGGAGTCGCTTTTCTTGTCTTATCCTTATTGAAGAAAAGAGGTCAACATCATATTATATTGAAATAAACAGAATATTTCTCTGCCACCTATTTTTAATTTTAATGTATGTCCATTAGCTTCTTTTACTCTTCTGTTGTATAACTTTAGCATTAAGCTGCAACAGTTATGCTTAAATTTAAATATATAACTGTATATGCATAATCGTAAAAAAATAGCGACTGTATAATTAGAGTAGCAAAGTTAAAAATACTTATCTAATCATCTGTTTTACTTATTTTTGAAGTTGAAAAAATGTCCTCTTTCATTTTCAAATTAAGTGCTTCTTTAAATTGTTAACATTTGACAAAAATCCATATCTACGCTTAATCCATAATTTTAATTAAAAAAATATGACTTATTCGAAATAGACTGATATTAAAACCTATTGCGATACCTTTATAAATAAATAATGATGAAATTTTACATCGATTTTGACCATAGTTATGAAGCCCGTTCGTATTTTATAAAGCATGCAGAAATTATTACATTAATATAAAAATGATAAAAAAACTAGATAATTTATATTAATTGCTTTTATAATGAAATTTCTGCATTCAAAATAACTTGATATAACATAATAGTATTTTAGACATACCTAATTCATTAGTACATTTTAGACAAAACTATTCCAGTTTTAACAGTTAAGCTCTAATTTTGGATGTTTGTAATTGTTAACAAGCAATTCAAGATGGATAATCTAAGTTTTTAAAACTTATTATTAAAAGGATGAGATTCTTTTACCTTTTCCCAAAATACATATTCATAGAGCAAAATGATTTTCAGGTGTCTACGTCAACTTGAGATCACTTACTCAGTTAATATTTCAGTTTTATTTAATGATACTTAATTTCATTTCTAGACAATATTTTCCTCTGTGTCAAACACCGGAAAAAAGGAACATAAAATTTTCATATGACTTTAAAAAGCTGTTGGTGGGGATATAATATAAATATATAACGAAAGGAATTTAGCATCTAGTCATAACCAGGACACAAAAATTAGTTTCTTTGAGTTCAGTATAGATATAGCTCCTTTCAAGGCTGCTATCAATCTTAATAATAGCTAGGAGGTCATCTTTTGTTGCATGCGGTAAATAACTCAAGAGATTTATTTCCTGAAGAAATTCTGAAAGTCGCCTAAAATAATATTCTTGGCATTCTTATTTGATTTCTTTCATTACTTTTTATATTACAGTTATCAAACTATAAGTTCATTTTGCTGTTCAGAATATTGATTAAATATATGAAAGATTTTGAAGAGTATAAATATCTCTGCCTAACAAAAATTATGAAGTCTTTAAAATAAAATATTTTTGGAGGGAAGATATTTATTTCAAACTTTTTAAATTTTCTTTTATCTTGATGCTTCTTTATTCTCGCTTTCTCGTCTCGCATTGATGCATCTTCGAGTCCCACACAATACATATCTTCTTTGATTTATGTCCCCAACTTTCTTAGTTACTTTTATGCAAATTACTAATGTTATTTTAAAAAATATTAAAAAATTGAGCCTTTAGTTTGTTTTAAATTTCGGTTTACTATTTTTCAAAATATTTAGTGACGAATACAAAATGAGTTTCGTGCTTGTGATATGAGTGAAGTAAATTAGACTGGTTTTATTGCTTTAAAATTTTTCTTAAAATTTAGTTTATAGTTTTAAACTATAAGTATCAATACAGGGTTACAAATTTTTATCTGCACATTACTGACATCATAAAGACATATAATATAAAAGAGAAAGAGAGAAAGGGGTAAGAGTTTAGAAATTTCAAAATTAAGATTAAAAATTAATAAATTATTGAAGTCGTTCAGTTTGCTGCGAAATTAATTAAATAATCAAGATTAGTGTTATTAGTTGTCCATCATTTTTGATTTAATTGTTATATCTTGATTACATATATCTACATATTCAACAGAAATTAGCTGTAATAAGAATTTACACGTAAGTAGATTTTAAGTACTTGGAACAGTGGTGCAAGGCTTGGGATGACTACAATTTCTTTTGAGGAAAAGTAATTTTTATTATTTCGCTTCCAAATATTTCAGTAAGAAATAAAATTTCGATTTGAGAAATGAAATATCAGAAAATATTTATTTTACAGTCTTTCAAGTTCCTAAAGTACTTATTCAGATTTTCCAGACGTTATTTCCACTGTTCTTTAAAAATAGCTCTAAAATCATCATTATTAGTGAATAGTGAATAGTCATTATTAGTGTAAGTGAATAGTGATGCTCTTTAGATAAAACTTTCTACAAGATGAAACTTACATATCTATGAGGCCTAAAAAGAGTGTAATTGAATGAAAGCTTTAAAACGATTTTGGCAAATTTTATGAAATAATCTTCGTTTGAATGAAATGCTTATTTCAAATGTTTCGAATTAAATCATTTTGTATAATTTACCATTAAAGAAAGAGTTATGCTCTTTTAAATGATCCACAACCGTATAGACACACTTTAAACAAAAAATAAAATTTTGATTTTTATCGCTGTTTGCCATGAGTTTTTTTTTACATATATATTATTTTTGTACAAATATTACTTCAAATACAGTTTTACTTTCAGGCAAACTTATGTATTTCTTTGCGATAAGCTTGGAATTTGCAAGATGAAAGTGATGCATTTATTTGGGGTATCTACTTATTGTTTTCATGAAATGGATCTCTTCCCCCTCCAACACACACACACACCAAAAAAAAAAGCTAATCGGACACGCGGAAGAAGTCATTTCCCCCCCCCCGTGTACAAAACGTATGTTAGCGTGCACACTTAGGGTAAGATTTTTAGAATTTTCCAAAATTAAAACTAGAATTAGAGGAACCCATTACATATGTTAGAATATTTATATTATAATTCATATATTTTAAAATACTTTGTTGAAATGATGCAATGCAAAGAAACCTTCAATATAAGATTTCATTTAATCAAGATTTAAGTGGGAACTTCAGTCAAATATTACTTATAATAAATATCCTTGTAAAATATGAAATTAAACACAAAGAAATCCATTTAAAATGGTACGCTGAGAAAAAGATTTACTATGAAATGTCAACTTCTTAATAAATATGCAATCATATGGAAGAGAAAATTACCTCTATTTGCTCGTCTATCCACCCATTAATATTAATGGATATTTATGAATGAAACCTTAATTGGGTCCCCGAATACAAATTGCTTACTATGCTGGGCATTATGAGGTCTTTAGCATTACAGTAGCAATAAGTGTATAACTTCCATAGTATTTTTTCGATAAATTCTTAAGATTTTGCATAAACTACTCAGTATCTTCTATGTGGAAACATTAGCGAACTAAATTTAACTGTTAGTCTAAAATTAAGCTTAATAAAACTGTCTTTAGTAAAACATTGTATGAAGTAAGATTTTTCATGTTTTTATGGCGTTATAAATCTTTGCTATCCATACATGCAGTTTATATAATTTATAAATTTATATTCGACCAGTTTTACAACACTCATATTATTATAATAATGCAATTTTTTGTAAGAAATTCAATCATGAAATTTTGATTGTTTTTTCAGCATACTTCAACATGCTTGATTTTCTAGAATTAATAACCTATATTGCCTATATAATTTCAAATTAATTTGCATTTAATTTAAATAATCCAGTAGCATTTTTTCTGCTTTACGTTTTAAAATATAGCATGCAAATATACTCTATTATAATCACAGCGAGCTTCCCATACAAGTTCATCTCAGATTGTTTCGTGTATTGCTTGAATCGAGTAAAGATTAAAAATTCATTTTGATTACACAACAAGCATAATAATTAATATTTTTAACTTTATAGCCTACTGAGTGATACTAAGGTGCTTTCCTGAAAGTGCAGTTCTATGTTGGAATACGCATAAAATATTATTCTTTGATATGCTCTTCAAAATTCCTGCAAGGATTTCTCGAAAAATCTTTTTCATTTATTTTAATTTATTTTCTACCCGCAAATCCCCTTGAAATTTTTTTAATAATTTATGAATAATACTTTCAATTAAAATAAATGTAACTTGAATCTCGGATGATTTTGCAATTCGAAAAGAAATGGTTTTCGAAAACAAGTGAAGCAACTTTTAAATCATCAAAATGAAATTCAGTTAAGCAATAACATTTGCGACTCAGCTTATTTTACGAAGCACGGCTTTCTTGTTTTCAATTTGTGTTTAATTATATATTGTGATTAGTAAAATGTTCATAGAAAATATCTATGATAAAAAATAACAGGAAAATTTTATGTTTTAATTGGAGGCTTCTAAAGTCTTTTTTATGCGGATGCCGAAGTTACACTATTCAGACACTTGTCTCAAGTAAAAAATAAGAGAAGATCCAAAATTAAAGTGTAGTATATATTTATGTAAAAATTATAAAATTATTTAGCGGCCCTCATTTTGAGATCTGCTTCAGGTGTTGAAATCTGTCTCTATGGCTCCAGAGGGTGCTTATAATAGGTTTAACTCTACTTAGAAACATTTTTAACCTGGCATGTTCGTGTTTGTGTAAAGAAAAAAAAAGAAAATATTTTTTTAATTTGCATAAGAAACCTGATGAATTCAGACAAAGCATAAATAAGGAATTTATATTTTTAAAATGCGCAATGAATTTTAAGTCTGTAATGTGTTTCAAATTGGAAATTTTTAATACTTTGATTCCTTTAACAAGTTTGTTTACAGTGCGAAATAAAAATATTCGGTCCGATGTATATTATGCTTTTAATAACGGCCCTGGACCACTTAATGCAGCACTAGATATGGTTTCGATAAAGAACAATGTAACATCCAGTTTTGATAAATCAAGGTTCTTGATAATTGCAGTACAGTAAATTACTTAGGAATGTGTTCAGCTTTGTAATGTTATAACCCGAGGTATTTATGTACATTAGCTTTCTGGCTGTTTCTAATAGTTCTTAAAGTCATCTCCTTTCTTTTATGCGTATACATCAACTTGGTCATTCTGTTACAGTCAAAAATCACTAAAGCAACCTTTCTTTCCTATATTACCATGGAAAACAAGACTATATTCCATTCTTCTTCCTGTTGTTTATTCTTAGAAATGTTTCTGTGTATGTTCCGTGTTCGTAGGAAATTAATTAAAGATCTTATTATCTATCGTTACTCCAGAATATGTTTACAAAATTTAGCATTATTCTTTGCATTACTTAGCATTTAAAATGAAATTTGTATTTAAGTTACTAATAGCTGTATTTTGTGAGTTACTATTAACAGATGCAGTTATTTGACAGAAAACATGCGAAGGCTGCCAAACTTAGACGGAAATCTTTCATACAGGATTTATAAAAAATATCTTGTGTGTTGCTACTGCTCACGTTTCTGTGGTCAGAGAACACGAAATTTCATGCATTCGTCTTCGACATTCGAACTCAAATGACGACCATTGTTCAGGATCCTACACATCTGGTCACTTAGTATCAGAAGGATTCTACTGGATTTAAGAGAAGGGATAGCCTCGGGGAAGACGTTTTGAGGGAAAGCCACTTATATTCACACAACGCATATAGAATATCTCAAAAACTCACACATAACCACTCATTCCCCGGGATTTGAAAGCGGGTTGAAGTACCAGTATTTAGCAATTCTACTACTCTGCTACTGGTGGGCCATTAAAATAAAGCACATTTGTCAGTGCCAGATACTAATTTTCGATCTCTAATGAAGACTAATTTGGTCTGATTTAGCTGATTATTCCAAACAACACTATTACTATCCACCTAAAAACGAAATGTCGTTATGGAGAACTTTCTAAGGGAAATTGGCTCGATTGTGAGTTCGATATGGAGAAAACCACGAAAATTCCCATGCAGCCAGTTCGTTCGCTGAGATTTTACCGGATCGAACTTCCAGCTTTTAGCTACCTTAGACGTGTCTAGTGAAGCAAATTACAAACAAGAACAACATATGCTTAAGGTCCTTATTCAATGGAAGTTTAAAATGTTTAGCACCAATATTCCTCTGCAAAAAATGTGCGTTAATTTAAAGCAATTAACTCATGACAAAAGTACTGCAAATGGATCGAAACGAAGTAATTATGACTTTTACAGCAATTTGAATTCTTTTTTCTGTTTCATAGTTGACTTTAATTTTTTCCATAATTATTCCTTTCAAACTTCTTTGATTTATCTTCACATCGCGTCACTGTTTCTTTTTGTGTGCCACCCAATGTCCTGTACCCCTTTTTCTTGAGTTTTATTTCCAATGCACAAAAAGGCTTTGGAAACTTAGGAGATAAGACAAGAATAAAATACTGCGTGTAAACATGGAGGTAAAATTCAATAGCAAAACCAGAATTTAGACAGGAAACGTTTAAATTATTATGAAGAAGCTCTCGAGCTTTTCAATCCAGTTTCAATAAAAAATTTTCTGTTAGAGAGGGCAAAGAAAATAGTGATTACCACGCATAAAGCCTAAGTTGCAGAGATCGTACTTAGGACAATCGAAAATTCTAATCTTGTTCAAGTGAGAAGTCAAGTAGTCGAAGTCCAGCTGCTAGTTGGAACACGGGTTTGACAATTTACCACACTGCCTAGTGGGCAGTGTGGTAAATTGTCAAAATCCTTACCCTAGACTTTGTTTTTAATATGATTTTGAAGATTACAAATCAAAGCATATTTTAACTTGTTGTCTGTGATCTTACAAGATGTTTTAAAAGATGTTTAATGGAAGTATTGTTTCGCTGCATAAAGCTATAAAATTTGAAAAACATTTTGATAACTTTTCAAAGGCATTCTATGGTTACTTTCAAATCTCGTTCTATCATTACTCTCAAATTTTTCCTCCGAAAATAATATAATTTAATTACGACTATTATTTAATATTTTATTTTGGTAAGTTCTTATATTTTTATTCAAATTAGGTTATATTGTAATCTATACTTGATATAAATAATTTTTTTTTAATTTTTATTCCTATTTTGCTGATGAAATAAATTTGAGTCAATTATTCAGTTTCATAAAGAACTTTTATTCCATTTTAAATATCTGAGTGTCAAACAAGTTAGAGTAACATATTTTTATTATTAGTATGGAGAATTAATTCTCAAATTCTATTTTTAGAAAAACCCATCTCATAAATTCATTAAATGATAAATTTTTGAAACCTCTAATCACTCATTTTCCTATAGCCTGCTATCTTTCTCAAAGAAATGAATAGTCTCCTTTGAAGCAATATTTTCCAAGCCCTCTTTCGTGGTATAGTGTTAATATTTTGGAGTAAAAAATAAATTTTGCGATAATACATTTTCATTTACCCCTAAGCTATTTGGTGTCACACATTTCTTTCTAAAGACATGAAGATGCCTGAGACACGGAGATGCCAGAGGCAGTGTTTTCCAAACTCCGTTCGGTGCGCATAATAGCGAGAATGATTTGCCATAAAAAGTTATAATGGCAACTGTGCACTCCTATCTAGCCTTTTCTTGCCGCAGAGCATATATTACCTTCTCAAAGAAGTATAACTGAATGGTTTGAAATAGTGTTTCCTGCAGCGCATTTCCTTGTATGGTATGTTTACGTAATTTTTTTCTGCGTCAGATTAAATCTTTATTCCTGTTCAGTAGTAGCAAAACAATTCGGTGGATATCAAAATACATTTCTGTTAAATTATTTAGCCATACAGAACAGGTGGAAATGTCTTTATTCAGTACAATATGGCGAAGCATAAAAAAAAAGTCACTGCACACAATCCTTTTTTTTTTATTATTTTAACCTCTTTAGAGATATCTTTTTTATTATTTTAACCTTTGTCTTAATACAGTTTATCATTATGCATAGAATGTTTTAAACTGGTGTCATTTACATGGCATTGGGATATAACTCAAACAAGTTCCCAAACGAAGGGAACCTTTTTGGTGGACTTTCTAAGGAAAATTGACTAATGCTTCCTTACTCTTTAAAGGGGAAACCTGAAAACCCATTCGTTGCTGACAAAAAGCGTAGTCATCAGGTCACCCGGTCACCAATGAGTCATAAATCATAATTTACATTAAATTATGCAAAATATTAAGAGTTTCCAAATTTTTAAGAGTTGTTTGAGTTGAATAACATATTTTCGTGATTTATACTTCTTCCTAGACAATGAACTTATCAAACTGAGATAAATCTGTAACCTTTAGTAACAAAAATTCTTACAGAAAAGTAGAAAATGTGTCCATTGAAAACTTTAAAAGTAGTACACATAAATTAATGAAATTTATTTTGTTTGCTTGGGCCTTTTCTTATTTTGTCAAAAGATTAAAGAGCTGAACTGACTACAAAATGGTAATATATTTGAGATCTTTATTACTTTTTCTTCTATTTATCAGTATTCTTCTATTTGTTAGTATTGTTCCATTTATACTTCTCTTTCCGATTTTCTTCCCACCTCCACTTCTCTTTCACAGCATTCCTCCTGCATCTAATAAATTCGGTACATGATGACTTAAATTAGTTTGAGTAAAATAACAGGCTAAAGCCTTATAAAAACAATTCAAGATTTAAAAACCTTAGTTTATAATTGAAGTATTACATAGAGCATGTCAATTTACAATGAGCATGTCAATTTACAATGAGCATGTCAAGCTCATTTCTCTGTAGAGTTAATTTATATGTCTATATAATGTGTTAGCTACTTGTATGAAGTAAATAATTACAGTTTTTCTCAGTTCAGAGAATCAGAAAAGCCGAATTATTGCTAACATAGGGTATTAAAAAATTAAGTGATTTAATATATCTTTGTCGGTTTAGTTTAGACCCATGGCTTCAATTTAAAAAACGAATCTGATAAGACAAGCCTTCTATGACAATTTTCGTCACATGATATTTTTAGTAAAAATGTGAGAAAGAAATTTTTATCTGTATTCCATAAAAAGAAAAAAAGTAAATGGAAAAAATTAATAATATTTTCCATAACAAATTACAGCCTTCAGAAAAGACCGCTTATCTCTTATGATCAAAATTGCCCTAAAGATTTATAATTAAGCATTTTGATGGCCATAAAGATTTATAATTAAACATTTTAATGGAAGTATTGCTTAACACAGCTAAGCGTGTTAAATTAATAAGAGCATATTTTTTAATTTTTTTAACTTTCGCAAAATGTTTGTTTAGAAGCTTTGGCATCAAATTGTCATAAAGAGAAATACCAAAATTGAGAATTTTTTATTTAATGGAAGTTAATTTACAGAAATCCTAAAACCTGCGCTGTTTATTTAAACAATTTAAGTCATATACTTTTGAAACATTTTTTTTTTCAGGACAAGCTTAACTTATTATTTTCCGATATTTAAAAATATAAACCTTTTTTTGTAGAGGGTTCACATAAAAATTTAAACTCCACATATATTTACTGAAGAGTGGCCCAAAATATCACATTCCAAGCATCAGCCTTATTTCATTCATATATCACACTAGGAATAACTGTCTTTGATTAGATATAAATGCCTGTGATAGAATAACAGATATAAGTATGTGATAAAAGAGATATAAGTGTGTTTGTAATAGTGTAAAAATTCTTACAAAAAAAAAAGAAAAGTTTGTACATCAAACATTTTTAAAATGTAGATCCCAGAAATTAATGACTGGGCTTATTTTATTTGCTCAAGTAATTTCTTATTTTATCAAAAGATTAAAGAATTAAATGAACTATAAAATGCTAATATTTTTGAAATACAACCACAGATAGAAGTGTGTATATAATTAGATATAAGTGTGTGATAGAACCAAGTGTCTGTGATTAGATATAAGTTCAAGAGATACTTAACTGAGAAATCTTTCGGAAACTGTCTGTGTGAACCAGATTAATAGAGGAAAGGGACAGCGGTTGATTGTAAATGATCATATATTAAGGCTAAAGAACGACATGACTCATGTTTCCCATAAAAAGTTGTCCAAAAAGAACTTTTCTTATTTTATAAGAAGAAATGTATACTAGTCCATCAACAGCTTAATGGCTAAAACCGTTGAACACTAGTAATTCCCTCTGGCTTGGTTTCTGGCTACTGAACGAACTGACTGAATGAAGTTTTCATAGCTTTCCCTGAGTGAGAATGCGAACCAGTTTGCTTTAGAAAATCTTCCACGAAAGCATCATTTCTAAGGCCGACAGCCATCGAATATTTTGCTATAAGAACCTAATATAATCTAATCAAAGTTAAATAACGGATGTCAGTGTTATGCAGTCATTCTTCCAGTAGAGGACTGAGGAAGTAAGCGCACAAATTTCCATTTAGCAGCTATTACTAAAAAATCCTGTAACAGAAGTGATACGGTAAATGCATGCGATTTTATGGCAGCCACGTGGGGATTAGGAGGGAGGATATTGCTTTTTATATCCATAGAAAACATTTTATTTTCCTACAAAGGAATTACTGAGTAAATCTTTTTATTGGTATTTCGCATCAAAAAAAATATCACTTGTTTTTTTCCTGGAAACGTAGGAATAGCTTCCCTAAAATACACCTATTTTTTCTAAGCGTAATTTCCACAAACATATAGTCTCCTCAAATGTCATAAATAAATATATTTAGAAATATGCAAGTTCGACTTCATATTAACTCAAACGGTACAATAAAAGGATAAAGAAAGTGATAACAAATATCTAAGAAATGTAACATGCAACAAAAATAATAAAATTAAATGATACATAATACAATATCAGCTCAATGCTAGCATAAATGAATGATAAACACAACATAAAAATCTTAAAAAAATAAATAATATTTACAAAGTTGTAAGTTACTTTTGCATATCATGAGAATACGCATATAAGTAGTGGGTTGCTTAGGAAGAATAATGGAAAAGATACCATATTTCTATAAGCTTCAATCTACCTTAGTTCTGATTTGATTATCGACCATAATTAAGTAAAATTTGTCACTTGTGCGCAAGTTTTATTGAGAAAGGGGACAAGTTTTAACTTCTAACTACGTTTGATAATATTTTTTATTATCATTTCATAATTTAAATTAACTAGTTTTTATTACATTATGTGCTGGAATTACTGCTGTGTTACTTCTGCTCACCGACTCTAAAAATACGTTTGATTATTGCAAAGTTTAAACAGCATTTAGTACATCATTTCCTAAGATCTCTAACTTAACCTTTGCCTCGAAAAAGAAAGAAATAAAATTACTTTGATGACACAGCTGTTTAAAATGCTATTCCGAGACGATATTATCACATAAATTTACTCACAGGTATTGGAATGACACTCGTGAAGATCAAATTGGAGGATACGATTCCGGAACCCGATTCAATTGAGGCCTTGGGCTGTTTTTTAATCGATTATCCTCGAAGTATCTGCAACTCGATTAGCGAGGAGAATTTTCGATACTCATCCCCACCTAAACTAAAGAATAAGAGGAGAAAACGAAAGGGTACTTACAGAGCAGAGCACATACTGGGGAATGCCTCCATCTCCGGAGCGCATTGACTCCAGATGGGACAAACGCTTTCAACAGGTGAGCCATTTCCGACTTTCGTTTGGGGAAGGGAATCAGTTTTTATGCGTTGAATCCTCATGGGTGGCGGTTCGTTGAACCCCTTTCTGCACCAACTGCGGAAGTTGGGAACAGAAGTACCTTACCTTAAAAGTTCCAGTTCAGATATGCAAACATTTCCATCTGTGAAGAAGTTCTTGAACTCTGGAGATACCTCTCATTCTCGCTAAACTGTTGAAATGATGGCTGGTCAGTATTTTTAAGACTTCAGTTTTGGTCTTGGGTTGGCTACTTCTAAATGTTTTATTGCTTTGACGAATTAGCTTCGAAATAATTTTATCGTACCTTTATATGGGTTCACTGACCCCAAAATTGAATGCACCGCACTGACTTCCTGTGAAACTGATTCTGGTCTTCGTCAAGTGAAGGACCACATCTTAAGCCTTAATCAAACCACCAGCTTATTTCGTTTCTTCTAAGACATTAGAAAGCATAAAAGTAGGATCATCCCAAATATTGCTTGAATGGGTCTGAATTTTCTTCTCCTTGAGATATAGAGAGATTTTAGACTCTATATTGGGAAGTATGATTATGTAAGGAATTATGCTGAGCAGCAACAAGTAGCAATTTTAAATTGCAAAAGTTTATAGCATTTTTTTTTACTATAACTCTTTTCTTACTTTTTCTTTAAAACAAATACCATGCAGAAATACAATTCTGCGTGGTATTTGTTTTAAAGACTTGTAAAATATCGAATATTAATACGAAATCATAAAAAATTTCAGTCGTTTAATTATTATATAAAGGAATTTTTCCCTTAATAATAAACAAGATAACATTAAGAAAATATTTTCACTGATCATTGCATATTTAAAACTAATTAATAACTGACTTTATCTCCCAGGTCTCTCAAATTCCTTTTATTTTTTCTTACGTGCTGTAGTCTCAAAATAAAACAAAACATATTTTTCACCAAAGCATTTCGCATAATTTCTTCTATTCTTTTATGTAATTTATTCAAATAGCGATAGGTTTGAATACATCACGAAAAGCCCCTGTGCATGAAACATAATATGTAAAACCAGAAGGCAATTTTTAGGTCATAAAATTACTTAAAAGAGAAGGATTAACAGTTAAAAATACATTGAAAGGTTTCAAGGAAAGTCAAACTAGTCAAATATTAGCTTCATTTTATCAAAATATATATTAAAATGTCTCTGATAAATTTCATTCTAGACACTTTTAAACTTATAAATACAAGATTTTAATGCACATTATTTTACACATAAAATGAAACGTATCTTGAGAATTTCTTCTCAATTTCCGGTTTGCCATTTAAACAACCAAGCATGTAGAACTGACAGTACATGTCCTTCAAGCTAACTAATAATTCTTTCAAGTCCTTGATGTTTTTCCTATTTCTATTTCACATTATATGTGGTTAGACGTTTTCAGTTATTAACTTTTTATTCCTCACAGCTGTCTATCCAATGGTATGGGTTGTCTGCAATGTGTATTTATTGTTATCTTAATGCTCCAGAATTCCTTCTTATCTTGCTGGAATACTAAAATAAGTAATAAAATAAAATTTAGCTAGAAATGACATTCTTTTTCATCTTTTGGAAGAGGAAGAAGATTCTTTTACAGGTCTCCCAAGTCTGCGATTGTCAGATGAAAATTCTATTAATCTTTAATAAAAATGCAAACTCTATTTTTTGATTTCTATATGTTATGTAACTTCCACTGCCATAAAATTTTCTTCTTTAGCTTGCTATCTTTTAAACCTATTTTTTTTTACATCCGTATCTCATTTAGTAACAACTTGCTTAATTATCTAAGATACTAAAAATATAGCGAAAATATTTGGCTTAAACAATTTATTGAATCAATTATTTTGAATAAAAAGGTAGAAAAACTTCAGAGCCCAAACTAAAAATTTTTACTCGTTGAGCACAATGTGAAACTTTGGTTAACAAAAATCAAAGGTCTATTTTCCTGATTATTTAAGAATTCCAATAATTATTTGGGTAAAAACGTATGTTTTCATGAAAAACTAAAGAAACCTTGGAGGCAAAAAATAAGCCTGTTTGGAGATCCTATAATTTAGGTTAAAATAACAAATCAAATAGTGATTATTGGAGAAATCAAAAGCAGGAATCAGTTACAAATATTACCCTGATTCTTGCTGTCTGACTTCGCTAGTAAAGAAAACTCGTTTGTTTTCATTTTATGCATGAGAAAAACCTAAAAGACTTACGATTTATATATAACGCAGATATTAAATTCGCAATGACATGATTTACCCAAAATATTTCCTTCAAAATAATTACTTCCTGTGGCTAAACACTGCAGTCAATATAACTGCTGGAAGCGTTATTGTTCCTTAATTTTGTTAATTCTTCAAAATAGTTTGACCTAATTTATTTGAATAGCGACTAAATATAAAAAAGTGCTACCAAAGTCTACTTTAATGAAATAAAAGCAGGGATTTTTATCCTTTATCCAGTAGTTTTTCAAATGTTTTCATTCTTAACCAGTAATAATGAGAAGCTCAGTCCTTCTTTGGGGAAAATTTTGAATCACTCGGAAAGTAAATGGAAATCTCGTCTTTTGACAGACCATCAACATTCTTCGTGCTTTAAAATTTTTAAACATTTCTACAAATTTCTACAAATTACTCCAGTTTTATGTAATCTTCTCTAATAACCGTCTTCTCAAACACTGTGAAATGAATGAAGGTTCCATTATGATTACTCCTATTTATTTTATAAGAATGTAAATTAACCTGTTATTCATAATTGCAGCCTTTACTGCAACTTCTCCTTTCCGTATTCCTCACCAGAATGTAAATGAATAGCCAGTATTTAAACTAAGGTTTTCGGATTTTAAGACAGATTATGTGTCTGGCCTTTTGTGCATTCTACGTGTTAGTTTCCTATCAGCTCTGATAGTTTCGATTATTCAGTTTTGTTTTCAATTGCTGCCGACAGGCTCCGGCAGAGTAGTGAGCCAGCTTCTAGTAATATTTAGTTAACTACAGCAGGCAATTTGTATCAACATACTTTTTTTATTTGCTTATCTGTTTACAACTTTTATTTTCCTTCAAGCAAGTAAAATATCATTTTCATATCTGACACCAACTTTATCTGCTACCAGATGAAACTGGAATGAATGTAAATACTTCATTTAATAGGTTTCGTTGAAAAATTACTATTATAATTATACTTTTTTTCTACTCTGAAATTAAACGCATAAGGGTATTACTTTAAAATCATCTTTGATAAATCTGCAATAATTTACTAACTGATAGTTACAATAATTAAATCCACACCTGACAGCTGTTAAGTTTTCTTAACAGTTTTGTAATATTTAAAAATTTATTACTAACTGATAAAAAACTGCACTTTCAAACCAATATCTTATCATTTATAAAATAATTACATATGTAATTAAAATAGAGGGTAATGAAAGTGCAATATATGAGAACAATATATTCTAAAATCAATGTATTCAATTTTCTAATTCCTTAAAAAACTCTAATCAGCATTTTATAGCTCCTATCCGTCTTACATCGTGGTGCAGAATTATTTATCCATAGCAAAAAATTTCATTCGAACATACTTTATGAGAAAGGATCCTTAATAGTATATATTTAAGTTTTTTTTTCACGTGTTTTAAAATTGATTCACGTATAAGCATTACCGTTCACACATTTCCGGTGGAATGTAAGGAATGGGAGGGGGGAAGGAATTTTTTTAAATCGTTTCTTTCACAAAACATTTATGTCGCTTTTCTGAATTCCAAACTTTTTTAAGTTATTTTATCCTGAAATTACATCTCACTCCTCAAGATTCTGTCCAATATGCGGTCCTTCATTGTTATTCTTCATATTTAAAACTGCGCCTTCATTTTCAAATTAAAATCATTATCTGCAACTTTCATTATCGTGTAAACATGGCTGTTCATTTAACCACAATAATAGTTATATCAAAGTCTGATGCCAACTTTTTCAGACAAAGATATAGGATAATACTGCCAGTGATTCGCATGCATAATAAGTAAAAAAAGGAAGGGATTTCGCAAAACCCATTTGATAGGGCATAACTGTTGCACTTCAAAGAGCAGACGTTTTCAAAAAGTGAAATACTGATTTGACATATATTATATGAAAAGAAATAAAACTTCTTGTGCCATATATGTTCTTCGGCTACTTTCAAATATTGCTCAATTCCTGAAGTAGGGTTTAGTGTGATCACGATTTATTAAACTGCACAAGTCTTGCCTGTTTGCATGACGATAACTACTGCAAGGTTGTTTCTAACAATTTTTATCATTTCATTCTTAGTACTTCCAGCTAGAAATTTTAATACGTTTTTTCCTTATTTTTTCGCTTTAACTTCTATTTAATCTGTTCTGTCTTAGATTTAATATAAGGAAATAAACATCTGTTTTTTCAGCAGTTTTTTTTTATATTTCTGTTATTATATCTTCTCGAAAGCTAAATAATATAATAAAACTAGGAAAGATTGTTTTATAAATTTGACGGTGGTTTAAAACATGCTTCATGCTCCTACTGTACTCTGTGTTCTAACTAACATGTTTTACTGTGTAGGCATCACGAAATGCGAAAATGAGGCTATAAAAGTTAACCGAAAAGTAAAATTCCTTAGTTAATATTAAAAAATTTCAGTCGCTTCTGAAAAGAACATACAGCGCCCACAAAGGTTGCTGTCTACTTGAATGACATTTTGATATTAATAAAATTAGCCTCTATAATAATGTCATAAACTGACAGTTATTTGTGAAAATGTTTTAAAACACCCGTAATTTCGCTCAAGAAAATAAAGCTCATAGCTGTAATCCAATTTGTTATATTTAGCGTCACTGAAAACAGAGCCTTGATTTTTCGCAATAATCATTAAGCTAAGAGCATGTTGTACGAAGGAATAAGGTACGCAGGTCACGTTTTATCGGCCACACAGTCCAATAAAATCTGGAAATTAGGTAAGTTGGTTCCAGAAGAGTCACGATTTTTTCATAGTATTGTCACCAAATGAGATATTAGATTCTAATTCTAAGTGGTGTGACATCTGCAGAAATATTTCATTATCCTTCTCATGTGCAGACGCAGGTGGTAAATAGAGATAGTTTCAGCTTTATCTTTTTTTTCCTTTGTGTGTGTTTTTGTGTCCATTGCGTCCGTTAGACGAAAATAACTATACTCTGTATAACAAAGTAATATATGCCACTAGAAAACGCATATCCAAGAGCAAATAAATGAAGTACATTAGTTAAACTCGTTTAAGGTTTATTCTATTGTTGCATATTGTATGAAAAAATCCTATCCAAAGCAAAGGCCTAAAAAGATTATTGAAAACTGCTGCAAGTATAATTTCAAATCCTGCAAAATAATTCATATCCAAAACTTTTAGTGAGGAAAAATTAGTTATCACAAATCTAATATATAGCTATATCGTGAGGTGCTTACTGAAAAACTAATCGGCTTCAATAACTTTATAAGATACTTCTTCCACCTCCTTCGCATGCCTTCCTGGTGTAGTGGTCAGCACGTGTATTCGAGAGGTCCGTGGTTGGAGTCCCGGCAAGGGCATTGCTCATTGTTGATCTCTTCTGTTTTCAAAAAATAGCCAATGTCTCTCCAGTGGCGCCCGAACTAAAAGGTGGTGAATGATGATTCTTCACGACTAGGATTTGGAGAATGGGTCCCCTAATCCCCAGTCGCCCTTTAAAAGGGAGAGTATATAAGGTATTTCTCCCGTCATCTTGGCATGCCTTCGTGGCGTCGCGGTCAGCACGCTCGCCAGGGGACCGAGGGATCCGTGGTTCGAATCCTGGCTAGGGCATTGCTCATTTATCACATCTCCTGTTTTCAAAAATACCTAATGTCTCTACAGCTTTGACAAAAATCTTTGTATAGTCAATGTTCAAAGGAATGTTAAAACACTAGAAGATTTAAAAAAATTGTAATTGTATGCTAGCGATAATTCTGGCCATCTGGGTGCGGTAGTCGTTAGTGAAGCTGGCTACCATACCAAAGGGCACGGTTCGAATCCCATGGAAGTCACGAACGTTTGTAAATGTGTAGCGTCTCTGCGGTAAGTCGAAAGTCCTCTCGAGTGATTTGGTGGTAGGGTAAGAGAGATGGCAGACCCTTGGACCCGTTTCCGGGATGTTCTCCTTCAAAACTGGTAGAATCAGGGACATTTTTCGTAAAATGGTCCTTCTGTCACCTGTATGGGGCTTAAGACTCATACCAACGACACTTATTGCCACGATAAAATTAATGGGCTTGTTTTGATTAGATCAGACAAGTGGATTAGCCACAGCAACAACAAACATTCTGATTGCATAAAGAAGAAAAAAACGCAAAATGCAGGGGAATATTTTTAAAAAAAAATGTAATTGAGGACTGCGAAATTGAGAAACAACAGCAAGCTGAAATGCGAAGATTCTTTGAAACTAACGTAGATTACGTTAGTTTATGATAGGTTAGTTAAGTTAGTTAAGAAAATAAGCATTTGTTTAATGTCTATCTGAAGATCCAGTTTTGGCATAACCACTCCAGAATTTATTGAATAACTTTCTTCGTGTTCTGAAAAATTTATCAAAAATCTTATAGCTACATTAAACAACGTAAAATCTGAAAGCGTCTAATAAGAACCTGACCAACATACTAAGTTAGCAAAATCAGTTTTTCCTACAGTAGCATATTTTATCCTTCTTTCGAAGCATGTCTTGTCTTCGGGTAAATCTTTTGTCACATATCGTTTAAAGGCATTAAGTAGTGCTTCACTGGTCAAATATTTCTAAACGGAAGAGATAACATGTTAACTTAAGCGTATTTTGCTTCGCCAACTGTCTCTAATAGAAGAAAAATAACATAATCTATGTCCTTTCTAATCTTGCAGTTCAGTAGCTTCCAAGCTTAAATGAATGATGATTGATTTAACGCTTATCTCTATAAAAGAATCACGAGAAAAAAATACTGCATCGTAAAAAATACACAGAGCCATCATTAATAACAATTACAGACTATTGCTTGAGGTAACAAACATTAAAAGAAAGGAGGAAAGAAAAAAGAATTAGAAAAAGTCGTTATATCAAAAAGACTTCCAAAATAAAAGACTAAAAAAACTCAGATCTGAAACTAGTTTTTCTCGAGCAGACTGCAACCAGACAGATGATGCAAGGCCGCTGGGTATGAACCAGCAAGTATGGCTTCTCATCAGCCGAAATCGGTCGTCAGGAAACTGGTCTTTTCTCGTCTGCAGTGTTGTTTCTCACATTATAAATGTAATAAATTGTACACTGAATATACTATTGTTGCTTTTAAGCGCTGTACGAACCATCTGTCTAATGCGTTCAGCGAATAATGATACTGGAGTAAGTCTTTAACTCATTTCGACACCTTGAAAGAGGCAATATTTAGTGCTCATTGCAGATTTCATGTCGATATTCTACATTTTTACTTGGGAAATGCTGAGTGACATCACAAAAGTGAATTTCTGAATATATCAGTATATTTTCTCTATCATTGTATTCACTTGTATATCAATAAAAATGATACTTACACATACAAATAACTTGCGATTGAAATAAATTTTATTTCTAATTCGTAACATGAGGATAAATATATCTGACTACTCATCATAGATTCAGCAAAATCACAGATAAATTATCATTTATAAATTTAAACAATTATCGCTTGTAAATTGATTACTATAGTTATGTAAACAGAACTATCATATGTATACTCGTAAAATAGTAATGAAGAAAAGATTAAGCTAATTTCTATTTAAATCGGGGTCCCAAAACTGGGTCTTCGGGTAGGCATTAAATGAATGTTTATGTTCCTAAGTAGCCTAACTCATATATCACAAACTAACCTGATCAACAGGACCCCTGAATACTGGTAGTTTGTCACGGATTCGAACTCCGGCAAACAGACTCGTTGCAGAGATATTTTTCGTGGCGTTCCTCGTGAATAATGTGATTGCAAATCAGTTTCCCTTAGGGCACGCTCTATGAAGTCATCCTTTCCTTTATGCAGATCGCCTTTGTATGCTTTGCTGTATCCAATAATCTAACCTAATTTTCTGTTTGAAAAGAAAAAACAAGGTAAAGCGTTGACCTTTCTCAAGCATAAATAAGTTAAGAAGAAAGAGTCCTTTAGTAAAATATGCAAATTAAAAGTTGGTTCAGATCTCATCCCTTTCGTAATAAACCTGCAAGTGTACTGATTTTTTTAATTCCCTTAGAAGACCTAAGATAAGCAAGTATATATATAGAGAGAAAGAAGGAGAGAAGGCATAATTCTCTCATTGCTTGGAGGTAAACTCTGTTGGCTATGTTTTACTATTTTCACAACTGATGAATTTTTTGGGGATACGTAAACTTCATTGGTTAACAATATAATTTATTTACTATGAGAAAACTACACATTTCAGAAAGAAATAAAGCTGAAAATGATAGAAAATCTTTGTCACTATGAGAAAAAATATACTATGAAACGTCTCAAATCTTGTTTTGCTAATTATAAGCATCAAATTTGTCTCCATTACGATATTTTTCTTCTTACACAAATATGCTTGTTCTATGAATCTATGGAAATTTAAATTTTTCCTAACAGAAAGAAAACTGTCAAATACTATACGCCCATAGAAAAACTGGAAAACTGTTTGATATAATTAATGTATTGTAAGCAACAGGCCGACAGCACTGATCCATTAAATACGTACAGAAAACTGGAAAAGATCGATATCAGAACATTTTTACTAATTCCGTTTGCTATGTGTTGCTTGTTATTGTATAAATTCGTTTGTTATTTCTGATTAAGTTGGCAAATTTTTAGCTGCTGCTCATTTTAAATTTGATAAATTGGTATAACTTCAAATACGATTATCTTCTAACCCAAGTTTCACTATTTTTTGTAGACAGAAATACAAAAATAGATTTATGCCTCAAAGCTTTTCGTTCTTCGAGGTTATATTCATTACATTTAAACATTTTCAATTATTTATTCTGCAAAATGAGTCTTAATTGCATTTCGGTTAAATGATGACAATTGGGGAAGATATTACATTTCTTTCGGCTTGAAGTTTGAAAGTGTTTCCACTTATTTACACACACCATCTCTAAAATACTCAATTGCATAGCTTATTTGTTCAGACTATGGATCATTTCGAGATGTATTTCATTGCATGAGATACTACACAGTTACGCTCAAAATATGAGATTTTCTTAAATATTTTAATTGCCTCAAAAATGAATGCTTGCAAATGGTCTAAGAAATTAATGAAATTAATATTATTATGTTTAAAGAACGATTGAAAATTAGAGTTAGGAAATTCTTTTCTATAATATACATATATGTGTGTGTGTGTTTTAGCAGTCCTATTTTTTTAGAAAAGTGCGAAGTAGTTTAGAAATATAGAAAGGTACGAAATGAATAACTTAAAAGGTATTTTTTTCCTCCTTTCCTCATGCGTTCGTGGTGTAACTGCAAATACACCCGAGATGGATTCGGGAGGTCCAGAGTTCGAATTTCAGCGAGGGAAAAGCGGATTTCTTCAGTTTTCCGATATCGGAAACATTAAATGTACGAAAATATGTAAAACTCCTTTTTTGGGGGGCTTATGAAAGAGCAATTTTTTAAATGTTAAATTGTTCTATTGTCGATGATCTAGTAATAAAAAGTTAATAGATAAAAAATGCTTCCTTTCGTTAAATTAAAATTAACGCCTAACATATATTTTTAAAAATAATATCTGAGCTGGAATAAATACTTTTTCCAGCTTCTGAAGAACAAAACTAATAAATTAGATTACTTTCTCCATTTCGTTCCGTGTTTTATCGAGCATCAGTCTCCGTTAGCCTTTAATGAAGGATTTTGAGTTTCGTTTTAGGAGACCGTTCTCTAAAGAGTTGTTCCCCAACTTTAATATGATATCTTTTAGCAAGATATTTATAGCTTTTATTTAGAGTTCCGAGCCTTTACCCAAATGATATAAACTCCATTTTTGAGCTTCCTTGCGACTTAGTGAGCCAACTTGATTACAAAGAGTTTGCTTTCTTCGTCAATAAAGTGGCCGAGGGTTGGGGCTACTTCTCTTGCACTTTACAGGATAATGTTTTGGATCAGCTCGTCTTATTGGAGGGTTATTCGCCCGCCCACTGGGATGACACGAAGAAAGATTGTGTTTTACAGGCAACTTTTTCTTCTTGGTACAACTTTATTTGCATTAATCGCGTTATTAGTGGAAGTTTACCGACTTTTAAGAATCCCGATGATTGTGTTGCGCAGGGTATTGCGAACAGCATCGGGAGGGGGCTAGTTGATGGAAGTGCAGAAAGAGGCGCAGACCTTCATTAGATGAACCTTCATCAATCACTAATTTCTTCGGTAGTGTTGTCTCGTGAGAGTTCTACTTTTGGGAAGTCCTCGTTTTTGCTTCTTCACCGAAATTTTAAGACTACTCCTTTCTGCGCTATATTGACATAAACAAGAACTCACGGCTCTATTTTACATAAAACAACACTACATATCAGTACTCATGGAAGAATGCTGCTGCCCAAAGAAATTTCGTTTGCTTACCTGAGCTATTTCTTTTTAAATTAGAATCTTCTTTTAAACATAAGACCTCTGAGTTTATCAAATAAGCCATTAACAAATCGGATAAAATAATTGATTTTCCAATTATTTCGATTAAAATGTAGTTTGAATCATATAAATTACTCAATTTATTTCACCTACCCTTTTCCGCTCCTTCGTCCCTCCAAGGAAATTTTACAGAATTCTTTCAGTTACAATTTATGGAAATCTGTAAATTTTGCGTGTTTGTATAATTTTATGTTACAAAGCAAGAAATTTAAATTTTCTATATAATACCTAAATTTTCTGAGGTAGTTCTTATTTAAAATCTTTCTATCTTGAAGGAACATGAAATTTTTTCTCAGCAAAATGCTTTTATGTATTTAATTTCATTTGAAAAGTATTTGATTTGTTTTATTTCTTTCTTATAGTAATTGTTTTAGAATTACTTCTTCACTAGCTGCCTGTGCCTGAAAATTAGAAAACATTACTCTTAAAAGCAAATTGCAAGCATTCTAAAACAACAATACTATTTAAAGAATAATGTTTGGCAAAGAATGTTTATATACAGTCACAATCTGATTATTACACCAAAGTGAATATACGAACATATAGAAAATCCTTTTTCCAAGTATAACATAGAATCAAAAGCAAAATTTCTATAGTGATATAAAACTCTTAGATTTAGAAAAACAATTCTTCTAGATTTCCCATATTTCAAAGATAATGCTGCGAGTTAACTCAACAACACATATTTTTAGAAAAGGCATTTCAACAGAATTTCAAAGCATTTTAACCGTTTGAAAAACATGTTTTTAAATTTTGAAACTGAAATATCAATTTCAAAATGACGTCTAAATTTTCATATTCTATGATAAACTGTCGCAGTATGAAAAATCACTTCCTCAGATTAAGCACATTTATTTGCATATCACGTGTATTAAAAATCGGTTTTTATTAATAATTAAAAGGTCTAGCATTCGGTAACTTTTTCAAATTGCTCAGAATTATGCTAAGATATTTCAAGCAAACCGCTTAGAAAAAATTTATTGACTTTTTGAGATCACATTTTGAAACTTTACTGCAAGAAGAAGTAAAATCTCAAACCCTCTGTATTACTTCCGAATTCCAAAGTTTTTACTAAAACTTCGCAACTTTTGCAAAAATCAGTCTATAAAATACAACAGAGGAAACGAAAAAGACTAGCTAGTCAAGTATTGTTAATTCCCATAAAATTACCTATTAGCATTTAAGTTATTAGTTTAGTTAAGTACTATTGACAAAAATTTAACGTTTTACTTTTGCTTCTGGTTTTTGTAAAACTGCCATTTGTTTTGAAGCTGCAGCACTGAATTTGCATGTACGATGAATGTTATAATTTTCATAGTTATAATGAAAAATCTTCTTCTTAGAAACTTATACAAATCAGAAAATTTTCATTAAATTTCGGGAAAACTGGCGTACGAAATTTGTTACAAACTAATATATTTAAAAAAAACAATTACTTTAAAGCAAGTTCGAAGTTTCTAGCATATGAACTTAAATAAATTTTAAATTACTAACTGTTAAACAAGTTATAGTATTCCGAAACAAAACACACTTTTCTTACACCAAAGGGAAAATTAGAATCGAAATTGGAAGCCTTCATCGTACGCTTAAAAGCCCGAGGTATATTAAATTCGAATAATTCTCAACCATTAGTAACGTAGTATGCTTTTCCGAAATAGAAACGTTAGCTATTTAATAGAGAATTCATATTTAAAGCATTTACCTCGTCGTTCAAAATATGTGTTACAGTGATTTATTAAATATATGAATACATTCTTCGTGAATAAAACTACTTCTGCGTGCCATTCTTCAATATGCATCTCGCTTCGCTTAATAATACTGTCGCAGACTAGAGCTATATTCGATTTAAAATGTGTAGTAAATTGCTAATAGTTTGGTCTGGCAATACGATTTTTTGAGAACAGCTTTTAAAAACGCGTTGATTTAAATTGGATAATTGTTAACACTCACAAATAAGTGTTCATTCTACGGTATTTAATTTATAATACACTTAAGTTTGTGAATATGGATAATTCTTCTAAGAAATAAAAGATTGTAACTGTGATGAGTTCACCTAAACTCATCACTTTCAAGTTATAAGGTATTTCTCCCACCTTCTCAGCATGCCTTAGTGGAGTAGTAGCCAGAACGCTCGCCGCCTATTCTAGAGGTCCGTGGTTCGAGTCTCGCATAGGGTATTGCTCATTTTTCATATTTCCTGCTTCGAAATAGCCTAATGTCTCTACAAAGTCATTAATCAATGACAAGCAGAGGATTCCTTGCAATCAAACAGGAATTAACATAAGTTCCTGAACGTCTTCGATCGCTCAGTTGGAAAGAGGTATTTTAGCAGTTGTAAACTGAAGACGTTGAAATATTTAGATAAGCACAATTTTACAAATGGGCCAAAATGGGCTTTAGGTTTTGGTGATTTTCTAAGAAACAACGGGAATATGATCTCGTTTTTCTTAAGAAATCCTGGATAGAAACCACATCACTTGAATATTTTGTGCTATAACAAAATATTTATTTGCCTTCCCCCTTTTCCTTATTTTAAGTTGTTCTGCTGGTATTCAATGTCAGAACTTCCACATTGGGCTAAATTTTAAATAATGATATATTTTGTCAGTGCACTTTTCTGATTTGTCAGAAAGGAATACAGTAAATTCAGAAAAGCAAAGTTTGGAGTGAACGTTATACAGCTAAAATAACGAAACGGGATGTTTCTGATACTTTCAAACCATTCAGACCTAGCCATTTCCTTACTCAATTTTATATCTCTCTTCAATTTTATCAGAACATAGAAGAGAATTAGATTTTAAGACTGTAAACTATGAATTTTGTGAAATTCAGTGTCGTAGCACTTGCATTCGAAATGATAATAATTCTTTTCAAATAAGAACTGAATCTGAAAAATTTCGGCTTCCATCCATTGTTCTTAATTACTCTCAAGCAATTTTCTCTAGTCTTTGATAATCATATAAACGACTATATAAACTGTGGACTCATTAGGGTTATTTTGAAGCAGGGGTATATGAAAAATGAGCAATGCCCTCGCAGGGACTCGAACCTGGACTCTCGAATACGTGCCGAGTTCCCTATTGTCACACCACTAAAATTTGGCTTATGTGATTATGGCAATGCCTCAAGGGCTATCTGCCAAAGGAGAAGGATGCCTTCGTGGAGAAAATGGAAGAGAAAATGGCTCGTATACACATGAGGAAAACCACGAAAGCACTCATGCAGCCAGCCCGTTCACGGGATTCAAACTTCGGACCCGAACTACCAATTTTTAGCGATTTTACCACTCGGCCGCTGGTGGGACCTACATCACTAAACGCTCTTTCGAGCAGCCAACGTTTGTATTAGGGAGAAAAGGGGATGTGAAGCAGTTCCACCTTCAGAACCGGTTCAGATGCACATCGTCGTCCATTCCTTTAACCCATAAGCTACTGCGAGCAATGATGCCACAAACGGGAATCTGTATGGCGGATTTCAAGCATCTGTTTACACCTTTTTTGACATTGTTTACTATTGCTATAGAACGCTATCGGAGTTTGAGTTTTCTTCACGGCATCTCTGGATCCTAAAATTCTGCCAATTTGGTCACAAAATCTGAAAGTAATTTTACCACCGGCTGCAGATATTCTTAAAAAGGACTTAGTACCCCAAAATCAATGAAATTGCCGATTTTTAAATTTTTTGTTAAAAAAATACCCTAATACCGTTACTACTCTGGACAGAAATTTTGAAATGATCTGACAATAATAAATGGTATAAAAATGCTTTTAAAAATTTTGACAGTCCTTTAAATTCCACAACCTCTCAGTGTTTATTTTTTTTCACTTCTTAATTGCACGTATAACTTATTAAAAATCAATGTAAAGAAGAGGAATGCAATTGAATATGGCTGCAACTATCAGTAAACTCGTTTATATGTATAAAATGATTTATTTAAGTACTAAGTAAAATTGGAGAAAACCTTTTTTTTTTTTTTAACTAGCAAGTTTATAGATATATATTCGGCTCAACAAGAGTATTAAGAATTTTGCTATGCTTCTTCAAAAATTGAAACAGTTTGTGATACGACACAAACAGAAAAAGGTGGCGTAATGAAAGCAATCAAAGTTGCTGACTGTAGCATTATCGAAAATCGTGCTGGAACAAACATTAAACTCTTTAATTAATTAAAATATACCTAAATTAATTTTAAATGCAATTTATATACGAGACCAAATTGTCAAAAGAAGAGAAGAAATCACATATGCTGCTGATTGGTTTTAAATAAAATGTTTTATGTCTGTTTAAAATTTCAAACTTTGCTTTATAAGGTATTTCTCCCGCCATCTTGGCATGCCTTCGTGGTGTAGTGGTCAGCACGCTCGATGCGTAACCGAGAGGCCTATGGTTTGATTGCCGGCGAAGGCGTTGTTCGCTTTTTCAATATATCTGCTTCAAAAATACCTAATGTCTCTGCAGCTTTATGAATAAAATGACCAACTAATATTTTAATATTAATTATAAATGTTTTAATACTGATTATAAATGTTTGAGGAAATATATTATAATTAATTCGTGTATTAAATTGTTTTGAACGAGTTTTATAAAATAAAAACTGGTAAAGTAAAATTCTAATTTTGCAATTTTTTTGCAATCTTTCTGGAGAAAAATGTT
>KK115279.1:458557-497424 GCA_000611955.2 Stegodyphus mimosarum | reverse complement strand
AATTCAGTAATAAATTTTTTAAGAAATTTTAACTGATTTAATTATCATTTAAGCAGTTTACATTCTTTAAACTGTGTTTTTTCAGTTTGCATATTTTCGATAAATCTTTTTAATTTAAGTCCTAAAACTTACACAGACATGGACTAAATTACTTAATATTTTTACTGCTTATTTAAAATTATATACTTTATAGAAACAAACATGGGTTTTGCAAAATACTGAAAAGAAAAATTTTTTGAAGCGAAAACGTGATTGAGATCGCATTTCTTTCAAAGTATTTACATAAAAATGTGTTTTTATTTTTTTCTCGAAAGCTAATTCATTAATTGCAAAACCAGTCCTTAAAGCTATTAAAAACACTCTAATAATTACAATAAAAAATTTGGAGAGAAAATATTGAGAACTACAGGAGACGAAAGACATTTTAATAGTTAAATTTTTATTCAAACATTTAACCTCAAAAGAAGACATTCTGGCAAAAAAAAAAAAAAAAATTTTAACTTAAAATCATTTTGTCTTACAAAACCATTTGATAATATTCATGAAAAGTAAATGAACATTCTTAAATTAAAAAAGAGAATCATTCGAAAGGTACCGAATCCCCTTGCGTTGAAGCCGATATGCTAGTCTGAGCGCATTAACTTTAGTTTTAATTTGAACGGTATTACTGGAAATACTCAACATCAGATTACATTGTCTATATTGTTTATAAATTTCCGTATCTCGTACGGTTCATATATTTTTTCTAATGTTATCGCATACCCAGATATCTATGAAAGTGATCTTTTCGCTGACAATCCAGCGAGCAGTCAGTTGCACGTCAAACATATTGCTCACTAAAGTTAAGTGAACCGCGCAGTATGGGAAATCTTCCAATTTACCCTGCTCCAGAGAGGTAGAAGCATTCTACCAAATTCTGCCTACAGTACCGAGAGGCAGTCAATGCTTGTTCGCCGTGTGAATGGGACACATTGGGAGAACCGGTTTTTGTCACCGGTCGAATCTGCTCTTGTGAACGGAGCTTAAGACATGCTGGAAGGAAGGGAAAAGTATCATATACTCCTCTTTTAAAGGGAGACTGGGGATTAGGAGACCCAGCTGCCAAATCCTGGTGGTGACGAATTATTGTCCACCACCTTTTTGTTCGGGCGCCACTGTAGAGTCATTAGATTATTTTGAAGCAGGAGACGTGAAAAATGTGCAGTGCCCTCGCCGGGACTCGAACCTTAGAACTCTCGAATACGCACTGAGTGTGCTACTGTCACACCACAAAGGAGGAAGAAAATACATAATAAAACGACTAGCTTCTCTGCGCAATCGAAACGTATCTGAATATTACTAATATAAATATCGTTAGCTTGCATGCAATATTTTCCAGCACTTAATGAACAAATACATTTTTATTCAAACCAAGTAATTCTTATTTTTACCACAGATGTAAAAATAATAATATACTAAGTGCCTTCCTCATATTACAATCTGTTTTGTATTACTTTGCAAGTCATTGAGCCATTTTTTAATTTTAAATGCGTGATTAATCATTAAATATGAACTTATTCCTTTGATTCTGGGATTGTACGTTTTCACGAAGATTGATTTGTCATTAAAGAAAAATTTAAAAATTCTTATAAGCCACTAGAGATAAAAGCAAGTAAATTTTAAATATATGCGTATAATATGTATCTTTCATCAAGGGTAAAAAATCACTGTTCATTTTAAGAACAGAAATGATTTGCTACGAGTTAAAACACATTGAAATTTTGCGGTGAAAGTACTGTTTTAACGCCATTTTCCGAATTTTCTGTTTCGTATAGAGGATTCTAGCAGAGAGACTCCACAGTGTATTTGAATCCCATTATCTTTTGCATAATAGCAGCATGTAGAAACAAACTAATACAGGTACATACTTGAAAGCTTCAATATCATTATACAATATTATCTATTGATGACTGAAAAACCAGTTCTTGTAATCCGTATTTTGAATTTTCAGAAATTAAGACATTGAAGGTATTTTCTTTACTTTCATTATCTTCAAATATTCTTTTTTTTCCTTCATATTTTTTATTACTATTTTAATATTCACTTTTAATTCTAGATGTAATCTGTTAGAAATTTCTTTTTTTTTTTAATTCAAGTTTCTACTGTATGCTGGTAGAGCTATTAGTTTTTGCAGATGAAATGCAGGAAAAATCAACTATGCCCTAGCAGGAATTTGAGCTTCGGAACTTCTGACTGTTAGTCGGTCGTGCTACCAGTAACACCACAAAGATATGAAACGAAGAAAGCGAAAACTCTTCGATAAGGCTTAAGAAGGGTTTCATCTAGTGGCCTTTCCCGTAAGGTGACTTCTAATTCTCAGAATGGAAGGGATTTAAACATTCGCCGACTAACAGCCCTTTTTTCGTTTCATCTGATACATTTGCAATCGATTTTGCTAGTTCTTTTTTTGGAAGCCTCATAAGCTGCATCTTCTTTCAACCTTCGCCCTTGCAATTGAGTCTTATTATTCCTGAAAAATTTACTTGCTGATATTTACTACATTTCCTAAAAAATATTTACATATTTTTACCTTCAGAAATAATATGAGATACATTAAATTTATTCTTTTCAAATAAAAACTAAAAAAAAAGCTCTGATTATAAGTTTTAATCAGAGCTAATTTAATAAAATCCAGAAGGATCTGAAGTGCATTTTTTCGATGAGCTGCAGTAATTATGGAGTTGAGGTTAAACTGCAGCTGAATACTGATACGGTTGCGAAAAATACGGTAAAACAACGGTTTGAATAGAAAAGAAATTTGTGTAAGTAAATAAGTAGTGTACATCTTACTGATATTTTAAACTCGTATATTAAACTTATACGTTTAAACCCGTATTATTTAATCACAAAAAGTAGTTTGAGCTTTTTAAGCGATTATTTGACATTCAAAATAGGCGGGTATTTTAAGCCTGCGCACTAAGGAAACACACATCAGCATATATCTTAGGTTTCTACCTGAAGAAATCCAAAAGAATCTGTTCATTAATTGGGAGGTTTTGGGTCCTCAATAAGAGGAATTTATGTCTGATCACTCGTGAAACTGATAGAGCTTATTCAAAATCTACGCCAAGCACAGTTTGCTTCTTTTTGACTAATTTTAAATTTCGCATTGGTATGTTTCTCCTCAATTTGAATGTAATTATTACTTTAAATTGTTTACATCAGTTAGGGAATCTAATATAAAAAAGTTAGTCGCTATCTAGGAAAAACATTTCTTTTATCAACAAATGTTTCCCAGACAGCAACTGTCTTTTTTTCTACTTTGTTGGCAGATAAATGTTAATCTTCTTACTGATCTAAAAAAAGAAAAAAAAACCCAAAGTGTTTTTTTTCCAGCTTCAGAGAATGTTCTTCTTTTCTAGCATAAAGATATAAAAAAACTTATTTCTTAAAGTAGTGAACTGTTATAAATATTTAAAATTTGACAAATTTCAATCTTAGGTTGGCATAAGACTCATCGAAAGCCGTGCATTTCGAAAGAATTTTGACACGATTGTTTTTATTCAAGAAAAAAACATATTATTCTCTATCGTGCTAAATAAGCATCATTTAAGTAAGCGAAAAGAAAAGTAAAACTAGGAATTACAACAAAAATTTTAAAATGATAGATTTTCGTGAACATGAAATATTATACAGAAACCTAATTCACCAAAATTTCTTATATAATATCAAAAGAATTAAAATTAAAAGACCAGTAGTGACTGGTTATAAAAGCTATATTTACTTTTATTTTTCTGAAGTAAGATTCATGATCTTTATTGCTAAATTTTAACTCTCTCTAGCATTAAACGTGTTAACTACACTGATAAGGAATGCTATAAATTTCTCAAAAAGTAGAATTTGAAATAAAGTCTTTAAGGTGTGGATATCACACTTTATTTTTATTAGCAGGAGCGATAAACAGTGTAGAGAGTGCGCTTAAAGTGAATCTGAATCATTTCCCTAAATTGCAGAAAGGAAGAAGAACTGGGCAATGATAATTCTTTGTAAGGAACATATTTTTGTTTTTTGAGAGTATAATCATGAAAAAGAGCATTTTAAAAAGATTTAGCAATAATATAAGGCGAAAAAGACCCTCTGCAATAGAAACACATTTCAAAGAGTCGAACTTTTGAGCAAATAGTGGTTCTGAAAAATAAATATTGAAGGACTGAAAAACATAAAAGTAGAATGAGGCCCTTTCGGGGGGGATAGCATGACGATAAGAAAATATGGTGGGGGAGGAAAATATTTTCTGTAAACAGTACTCTTGAAATTAAATCTGTTGTGTGCTGTTAGGATACCACGGACAAGAAGGGAAATGAGAATCAGTTTCAAAAGAGAACTAAATTCAAAGAACACCTGAATTCAAATTAAATGTTAGGTATGTTAAATCTTCTATCTTGCCATCAGAAAGTTCGAAAGTGTCAACTGTTTTGTTTCCAAATAATGAAAGTAAATATCAGCAAATACTGGACTGAAGACTTGATTAAATTTTAAATCTCAAACTGGTGCATTTCTTTTCCTTCTGTGACACAAACTGTTCATCGATGTTCATTTAAAAACCAAGTTATAAAGGTTAAACTTGAATCTTGTTAAAAGTATTTTCTTCGAAAATATATTATTAGAACGTAACAGTATTTTACTATGCTTTATTAAATAGTTTAATCAGACTATATCACTGAAAAGTTGATTCAAAAAGGAACTGAAAGAAAGATATTGTTTCCCATTCTAATCTATCTCCGTCTTTAATTACATTAAAAACCTGTGGCAAACTAATTGTAAGGGAAATCTGCATACAAGCGCGATTTTTCTAAGGCTTCTCTACTGCTTGGAATAATTAAATCGATAGAATTCGTCTGCTTTTAAAACAACTTGGCTTGAAATTCATTTGAATCTCCTTATCATCTTAAAAGCTTTCCAAGGCAAGTTTAATGACAGACTTTTGAACAATAAATGTTCTTTTTTCCTCTTGTGGCACTGAAATGAACATAATACTAAACTGTATATTTCGTTTCTTTGGATCTTTTAACTGACCCTCTTCTCGAGACTTACGTTTTCAGAATTTTATGTTATTCCTGAGTGTGAGGTACCCTGAAAAATTACACGGTAGAAAGACAAAGTAATGAAACCTAATTACAGAATTAATTCTTCTGTTACTTTAATTTTGTTTAATGTAAGTTGAATATAATTTAGCGAATTCTAATTTTAACTCATGTTTTTCTTCGAAGCAAGGCCTTCAACGAAAGGTAAAAACATTTCTGCTCGTTTTGCAGAAAAAAAAATTCACTCTCGAAGAATCAACTTTTACCCAAAGTAAGAACACTAGTTTTTCAGTATTGTTGCATTTGTCTGATACTTAAATTATTAGAATAACAGAAGATTTCCTAATTGGGAACTTACTGGACGCTTTATAATAACAAATTAATTTAAGCCGCCCAACCGGTATAATGGTTATCTTCGTTGACTGCCGTGCGGAAGGGCTCGGGTTCGAATCTCGGAAAAGGCAAGGATGTTTGTAAATGTATAGTGTAGGTGCGGCATGGCGGCACTTCAAATATGCGGCGAGCCGAAAGTCTTCTCGTGTGGTTTGATGGAAGGGGCGAGAGATGGGAGACCCTCGGACCCATCCCCCGAAGTGCTCTCCATCAAAATTGGGGACGGAACTATGGTAAACTTGTAAGGTGCTGAAAGGTGTTGCCACCGACAGACGTATCTTGCTCTCCTTGCATTGAGGAATTTCCCGTGCTTGGGCTGATGACTATAGGTCAGACAAGTAAGCATTAGTAACAACAACAGTAAAAAATTAATTTAAACCGCTTCAGAAAATCCCAGCTGCATTTTCATGTAACGACAGATTACTGATATCCCGATAAAGATGATCTGCAGCCAAGGGCCCCCAACGTCCATTCTGTCGTTTTTATGAGGATTTATAAAATTATTTTGAAATCGCTAAAAATGGGAAAATAAGCATCAACTTTCTAGACCTAGACGATATTCAGGCATTGGATGTACCGTAATCAGAATCGAATAAAATCTAAAGTATAAAGATTATGAAACACATTTATCTTAATATATTTCTCAGTCTTGTTTATAATTAAATAAGGACAAAGGTCTCCACTTAACGCTATTTATTAATATGAAATAATGTAACCGAAAGTTTTCTATTTGCTTAAATTTCTGGTTTTTACGAGTTTTCCTTTGATCATCCGAAAATCGAGCAGTAAGGTTATTTTTAAATCGTTTAATGGTAGCTGTTAAAAAAAGTTATTCTTCGATATGGAAAAAAGCTATTGAAATTTGATAGGTGTTTTCATTAATTATGATGTTAAAATATATTATTCTACAGAATTGTTTCAATAATATTAAAGGAAATCAATCATTTTCGAGTAAACTATTATTATGATTTTAGATTCCTTTTCCGCACAATAATTTTAACGGATTTCTTCATTTCGCTGCAAATGAAGAACTGCATTCGATTCTTACTGAAAAATATTTTACTTTTTAATGGCTGCTAATTATTAACAAACAATAAGTGAATTCAGTTTGACATTTTTAATTCATTCACAGAAAATACAAATATAATATTATCGATATATAAATTGGTAGATTAATAGAATATAGTAAACTTTATAAAGAATTCCTTAAATTTTCCGTTACTTTTTACGGTTTTGTTCACATTATCTTACCATATAGTAGTTATTAAATTTAACATAGACTCTTAATCTATCAAAAACCTGGAATTCTGTTCTTTTTTAATTTATATTTAATGATAAACTGTTCTTCGACCATGTAAGAACTTGCTAGTTAATAAACTAGCGTAAATGAATTTTTAATAATTACATATTAGACAGTCATTATTTTCAGAATGCAATTAGAAACGGAAGGAAGTAATATTAACAGATTAGCTTTCCTGCTTTCGATAATTTTGAACTCTTTTGCATCACTTATAAATAAACTTTGCTACAACTACACAGTCTTTTCACATTTGAAATTTACTTGTTAATTAATTCCCATTCACATCATGAGCTATCTAAGCTATAAAATACGTATGATTATTTTATTACCCGTCAGAATGATAGTGTCAGTCATACTTGCATTTATAATATGTATACATGTAAACGTTCCGTGAGCTAGGCGTTTTCTCTTCTTTTTATAGAACCTTTCAGAAAAATTAGTGTGAATAAGAAAGGAAAAAATATTAATATAATTTACTTTTTCCTCTACAACATTTAATCTTTTGCTTAAATCCTAAAATAACTGAGAAAAAGGCTAATTTCATTAAATATATCGGGGTAGTGTAAATTAAAGTATCAAACTCAGCCATGTTATTCTGAAGCCCTATGGTACAATTATAAGGCTTGTAAAAAAGACTAGGCTGATTTATGGGACAGGTTTTACAGTCTATTTTCAGCTGCAGAACGAAAGCATTTATTTTAACTACCTAAGCTGACTGTTTAAATCAGTGCATATTTAAGAGGTTCTTGAAGGATGACGTGCAAGATTACGAAAGAGCACTAAAGTGAAAAGCGAGCCTAGAGCCATTTGAAGATAATAGCACTGACCGCGACAGATTTTCGGAAGTGTCACTTTGCGAAAGAAGATTCAGACTCGAAGCAACTAAGTTATTACAGCTACCTCAAGTTTCAGCTTTTAACTTCCCTTTCTGCTCAAAGAATAATAAAGAAATCTCCAGTTACGCACCCCTTCCTCTATAAAATATATACCTTCTCCAATTTTTACATCCACCTCCCGTTGCAACCATTTTATTACCAGGTAATTTAACTGCTGTGACATGTAGGTATCACCCTACTCTTCTGCAAGAAAAGAAATGACCTGAAGCGCACTTCCAGAAATTTGTAAGACGCCGCAATTGCAGTACCCTATAAAAGGAAGGAAGGAACCTATGGATCCCCCCTTTTTTTTTCCTTCTCCTCCTAAGATCGTGGAAATCTATCTTGAAATAAAGCTGCGTCAGTGGGGGCGCACCTTGATGTTAAGTAAACGACGATCAATAAAAACACTTCTAATAAGCAGCTGTTATTTATATCGAGGTGACATGTTTTGGAAACGACGAATGGTTGTTCATGCCATGCTTGTGTCCAGACGGGAAGGATGTAGTAAATCATCACATTTGCGGTTCGCGTTAGATTCGGACCGTTTGTTTTAAGACTTCGAACGTGATTTTGCAGGATGGGAGTTTTCCTTATTCTATTACATAAGAGAGAATCTGTCTGTTATTTTTGTTATTATCATTCTTAATATTATTTCTCGGTAATTTAAGAGCAGCTCATTTTTATAAATCCTTCCTCTTTTTGAACATTTATTCAAGTATATTAAATTAAGTACTTAGAATATGCGATACAAGTACAGTGGAACTGAGCCATAATGTTTTGTTATTTGTGGCTTTAATGCTAGCATTGAAAGAAGCATTAGCTGAAATGCAGTACTTCGCAACTTCCAGGAAGAACCTAAAGTGCAGATCTATGACGTCATGAATATACATTTCTAGATAAATTCGCCCACCAACGGCCGAGCGGTAAAATCGCTGAACACTGATAGTTCGGTCTGAGGTTCGAATCTCGCGAACGGGCTAGCTGCATGGACGTTTTCATGTTTTTCCTCGTGTATAACGTGTATGCGAAAGAAGTTCTCGACGAAGGCATCTTCCCTTAGGCAAATAGCCTACGAGTGCTTTACCTTAATCGAATATACCAAATCAAACCATCTAGATAAGTTTCATTATTATTTTACAAATGAGTTTGTACAGCTTCTGATATGATTGTACATATTTCTTTCATATTAAAATGAAAAAAAATCAGTCTAAACTCCCCCTTCTCTCCAGGTTTATTCAATAATTTATAAAACAGTAAATTTTGCTTTAACTGATGGTACAGTCTGCTGTTTTAGGATAGACACTTAGAATGGTCATATACTGCTTCTGCTCCCTATTACCAGTCATTTTAGAAGTTTTTCCTTTCGCGTGGAAGGGTTTTCACTACCCCTATTTCTCAAAGGCACAGCAGATAAGAAAACTTTGATTACATTGATAGTTCTTCCCGGGTTCGAATATCGGAGGAAAATGCTCTGAGACTTCTTGTGATACTCCTCATGTATAAACGTAAATGCGATCTAGTTTCCCTTAGCAAGCCCTCCACATAGACCTTCTTTCCCTTAGGTGAATAACTTTAATGTACTTTGCCTTAATGAAATAGTCTTGTCCGGTAAACTCCCAAAGATGCTACGCAGTTGCGATGCAAGTGCTTAATGTAGGACTGGAAACCAAGCCCTTTTTCTGTCAGTCAGTATGGTGGCTGAGATGGTATGTGTGAAAGTAATGAATCATATTCTTGTTTTTTTCTTATTAGAAAATAACTTTACTGGAAGCGTTCAACAGGGAATAAGACTTTTAAGAAGAACAACATAAAATAAATGTGTTTCTTTGCAATCACTGTATAAAAAAAATTATATCACATTTTAAAATAAAGCAAGAACTTTGTGCAATAATTATCCAAAACTTCGTTAGAATTAAGACTAATGTTATGTGACTTTATATATTTTTATTTTTCCTTCATAGCCCTAAAAATTCCTTTTTATATCAGTTTTTGAGGAACACTGGTATAAAAGAGAAATATCTGCCAACTCGAAAGCGATTAAATCTGACTGCGGAATAATAGAACACGAAAGGAAAACTCTTTCTGGTAACTTCTTATGGAACTATAGTAGACTCCTGATCGTCTGCGAGTTGTTTATCCGATTTGAGCACACTCCCGATGAGGTCGGATGAGGGTGACGACGCACAATAGAAAGAGCGAACTTATTCCGGAAAATCAAGTCAGCCATTCCTCAGCCTTTGATTACGCAAAGAGATTCTTGTTTATTTTCAGGAACAGGAAGACGCGATTCTTTCCGTCCAATTAGTATTTCTTCAATTAAGAACGTCAATTCGCAAAATGGAAACTAGCTCATTGAAGCACAAATCCAATTCAGAATTTTTCAAATCTGTTTAAGTGATGCGTTTTTCTAAGGACTTACGTAATAAAACAAGACTTAATACATTCTTTGTGTAAGAAAATAAGCAAAATCGAAACAAGCTGACTGAAACATTTCAGATTTATTAAAGTGAGTGGTTTTTGCAAATAATTAAGTGACTAAACGAGATCAATACTTTCTTTAATAAGCAGTTGTGTTTCATTTGTTAACAATCGTGGTTTACTTAATTTCAACTTACTTTGAACCTACATTAGTGCTCTTTAGCATTCAAATCAGTGAAAAATGGATATTTTTCAAGCATATCCGCAGCTGTCTTCATCGCCATTAGCATGCATAATGGGCGACTTATTTTGTTTGTATTTTTAAACAGTCTCTCATAACATAAATGAGTTCTTTTCTGTGTTATTAGTAACGAGACAGGAAGCGCGTAATTTATTACTGATTACAAATGGAAATAAAGTATAAAGCGTATAACCTATAGGCGCGCGTTTTGTTAAACATGAAAGGGAATTTCTTTACCTATAAAAAGTTTCAACTAAATTGCAATGTATGTTGTACATTCCTAATGCATGCATGCACGACGCATTCTGATCATAATTTCGGCACGATACAGGAAATCCTACATATCCTACAGAGTTTCCCTGGCTATGAACTTTCAGATACTAATTAGAGAAAAACACCAATGTCAAATTTAAAATTTGGCAGAAGAGCAACTTTAGATTGGCATACAATTTGATTAAAACATTAACGATTTCGAGGGCGATCAGACATGAGGTCTCTCATTTTCGGAAGCAAATTTTTCACCCACCTGAAAAAGAATATTTTGCTCCTGAAGAAGAAGGACCTATGTCTGATAGCCTTCTAAAACGACTTTTGTCAAAATTTACACCAATCTGAAGTTGCATTATTGCCTAATTTTAAATTTAAAATGTTGTTTAAACTTTCTGTAATGTAGTGTGATGAATTAAAAAATTCATATTTGAGAATTATCTTAATAAATTAAAAAAAATTATGTAATTCCTTCAAGGAAAATTATCCGTTCATCGAGAAAATGTATTTCAAGAGCATTAGTGATCTGTGTTGTGCGGTTCTGCTAACCTCACATAGTCAGATAGAGTTCAAATTTAATAGATAAAACTCAAATTCCCATCATCAGATCAGGCAAAATTTGCCAAATGATGGCTACAGATTATGGTAGTGTTGTGAAATTCTACTTATCCGGCGAAAGAAGTTCTAGTTCCAATCGAAGTCAAAATGTGTTGTGAAGCTTGTCTAAAAGACTAGAATAATTAAGGAATGCGTGGCGACTCCTAGTGACGTTCACCCCTGGGGTCGACCGAGGAAATCCTTTTCGTGCTAGCTGGGATCTGTACCTAGGCAGCATCGGCATCGGGGTTAAATAATCAGTCTTCATAGGACTAGAACCATCGGTTCATCGGTGGTAGGTTCAGGCTGAGCTGGTGCTGTCAAGTCTGTCTCGGGCTGTCTTGGGTCGCAACATCTCACTATTAGATACGCTCTTGGTTTGGGGTAATAATCGTGTTTGGGCTTCCTGTCTGGATAAGAACCCCTCTCTGGCTTCATGTCCCAATGACGTTGTATTTAGACACAAAGCGTTCCTGCTCAAATAGAAGGAATAGGAATGATCTTTCATAACACGGTCAAAGTGAAGTTTACGATGGTGCAGCACAGTTTTAAATCATGCATTCAAATAGAAGATACTTGAAGTTGACTACCCTTTTCCGTTGTGATGAAGTAGCTTGTCCAAACGGAAAGGAAATTCTTGATCTTATATCTTAATCAAAGCCCAGACTTTAAGATATTCGAACCACATGCCTTACTGACATGCGCGCTATTACTGCACTACCAAGCAAAACACATTTCTGGTAATTTCTGTTTGAAGTGACCTTATGTATTTCAGAAAGAGTTCTTAAACTTGAATTTAGCAACGATCTGATCCATCACCCTCTTCAGAATTACACTGACCTATAAATATGATCCAAGTTTTAATGCTGAAATATAATGTGTCACTGAAGTCTTAGTTACGATTTTCTCAAGGGAGTGGGGAATTTCTATCTCTTTATATATAAATCGAATCAAATCAAGCAAGAAATATTTGTCATAAGGTATGTCTTTGTGGAGGTATTTCTAAAGAACATGGAAGTAATCATTGCCGTTAGTTAGTGTTTGTAGGTCCACTGGGTCTGATAAAAAAGTCATTCCTAAACTTTGTAGACGGTGTTTAACACGACCACAGGTAGATGACAAATTACTATCGTGCCGAAAACAATGTACCTCAATGAGGTTTTAAAGCTAATATATGATATTTTACTGACCTTTTCTCAAGGTAGAGTTATAAATTATTTCTCCCACCTTCTTAGTACGACTTCATGGTGTAACGGTTAGCACACTCGGCGCGTATTTGGGAGGTTCGAGTCCCGGCGAGAGCATTGCTCATTTTTCAAGTCTCCTGCTTCAAAATAATGCTAATATCTCTACAGACTTTCTCAAACTTTTCTCACTCCCGACCCCCCTTTCCGCTAATCCTTCACTCTGGTTTCACCGACTTAACGTGTGAAACGGTGCAATTTTTTAATTGCGAAGCAGTAATAATAAGATTTAAAATTCCTTTATTAAAAAATAAATACCTTTTAAAAATAAAATATATACAAATAATTAAAAACTAAACATAAAAAAATGGTTATAATTTTTTAAAGCTTTCGAACATGCAAAAATAGTGAAAAGTTAATAGTAAATCCTAACATACGTAAGTTAAAAAAAAACCGAGTTACAATAAAGCGTAAAATGCTTCTGTCACCACAGTAATTTTTACTCAACCCCCTAGCGGGTCGCGTACCCTTATTTTCAGAACCTTTGTCCCAAGCCAAAGAAACGCATCCATACCTCCAATTACATACATGACTCCGTCCGCGCGACGAAGAAAGTTTTGTATAGGTAGCGAATCTCTCTTAGAGCTAACATCGGTGTCACCAGAAGATATCGTTTTCGCACATTTTAAATGGAAGTTAAGTGGGTTGTAAATCCTCTTAACTATCTTACGTCTCTTATTTCTCATTGCTTCTCCCCAACTCATTCCTCAGAAATCTGGATACGCCTTTCCTGGAGTTGCCCAACTTCTTTTCTATTTTACTTTATTTATTTATTTATTTTTTAAATCGTCTCTTGCTCATATCCATTGATCGGAGCTTGTTTCCGATCTTTCTGTCCCACGCCTTCTACAAATGAAATTGTAAAATAAGTTTTCATTTCCTATGATGAATTAACTTTTTTCGAGGTACTTAATTATAAGAGAGCTGACATAAATTGAACTTTGGAACTCCAGTACTAGCAAGCGTTTCCTTTTAACTGCATTTACTTTATTTAACAACTGCTACATAAGAGTAATAACAGTCAATTTTGAACGGAACATTGTAATTATTAACTGTATTTAATTGCAGAAATTGAATCCGCTCAAAGCAGCTTAATCAGTTGTGTCCTAGCAACTAGTCAGACAGAATTTCCCCTTATTTTGAGATCGGCAACATGGAAATATTTTTTTCATTGAAGAGAAATTTTCAAGCAAGTATTTGTAACTAAAAATTCACTATTTCAGCTATCAAATTCTCTGGCAGGATGTTCGGATTATGTTTAAAATATTCTTGATTTTAAATTGAGACTATCGTCATTGATTTAGTTTTCATAATTTATCCCACGTTTAAGGCAAGAGGGTGTCCCTTAAAAAACCATTTTAATCGCCTGTAACTTGCAGCTGCATTTAGATATTTTTTAAATATGTATAATCATAAAGAATTTATTCAGTTTTCTCTGTATAGGATACATCATTTAACTTATTAGGATAAGAGGGGTGATTATTTTCTTCACAGATATGTTTGTATAAATGCTGAAAGCTGAACATGATTATTCTGAATTATTATTCGCTGACTTATGCTTTATTTACTATATGTATTATCATAAAAAAATTCGTTCTATTTCTCCAAAGGGCACATCATTTCAAATAGATTAGTCGGAAGAAGAGAGGCATTTTCCCAGCTTGAGTATATATTGAGAAAATATTTTTTTAATTGATGTAGAAACGAAATAGATAATTCAAAAGTCATTAATCTTTCAGATGTTTTCACTTATGAAATTCGCTTTGCATTTATGAGGGGATGGGGAATAAAACGTTTTCAAGCAACAACCCTATTCTACTTTGTAAAAACACAAAGTAAGCATTGAGCTGAATGTTTAAAGCTTAAGTTCTGTATTTGCGAATGTTTCATGAACAATAAGTAAGAAAACCTTCTGCAGCATACAGGGAGCAAAATTTAATTCACGTGATGCACATTTAAAAAATATTACTTTTGACTAGTGGATATTGTCATCTTCTAAGTATTCTCCCTACGAATCTATTCACTGGTATAAACGGCTTTTCCATTTCTGTAAGCAGGTCTGAAACTCATTTCCTGGGATACTTCCGTGTGCCTATTTGGCACGTCTTTGTTTAGCAGTTATATTAGAATAATCTTCTCTGCATCGCAGCTTCTTATTTGGCGAATAGCGAGACTGAGATCAGTTAAATCAAATAAACAGGCAATATTATTTAACTGTGTAATAGCTTTTTTTAGCCAGAAAGTCTCTCACAAGAAGTGCCCAATGACAATGTGAGCGCCCTCGAAGCTAATAGAGTTTACTCAAATTCTAAGACAAACAAAGTTAGTTTTTCACTTTTTTTAATTTTTTCTTTATTTCTTCTTTTTATCCCCTAATTCTCAATTTTATACTGGTGTGTTTCTCTTTCAACTTGAAATTTAAATTTGTTGCAGATTTTGATAGCAGAAATTTTCGTCAGTGTTTGAGCTCCGAATGGTATTATTCTCTGTGAGAACGACATATCAATTTTTTAGACTTCATTTACTTAGACTGGTCCATGAAACTTGTATGGATAATGTGTATGTTTTCTTGCATCAAAACTATTCTTTATTCAAATTAATGAGGGTTTTTTTTAGTGTAAGGTGTAAATGGCTCCAAATGAGGGAAAAAATTTCGAACTTTATCTCATTTTGGACTTTTCCTTACTATCAGCTTTGCTAAAATACTTTATAGCGCAACAACCAAATTTAAATATACACAGTCCAGTCACATTAATGTTACCACCACGTACTTTCCATGTCAGAGTTAAATAACCAATCACAGAAGGCAGGTGGCAGCACAGTGCAGTTGAGCGTATATAAAGGGTGTGTGAGGGCTTCGGAAAAGATTTCAATCGTTGGCGTAATGCAGAAACGAAGCGATTTATCCGACTTCCAAAAGGGCATGATCATTGGCTTTCGGGCCAAGGGTGGAAGCATTTCCGAAACGGCTGAGTTTGTGAACTGTTCGCGTGCCGCCGTGGTAAAAGTGTACCGTGCATGGCAAAATGGGACTGTCCAAAATCAGCGACGTGGCAAATGTGGTGCACCACGGGCCATAGATGACAGAGGCGAACGACGGTTGCGGAGATGCGTTCGGGCAGATAGACGGGCTACCGTTGAGCAACTGACCACCAAAATGAACCAAGGGGCTACCAAAAGTGTCTCCCAAAGTACTATTCAGCGAACATTGCTGCGTCTGGGCCTCCGAAGCAGACGCCTGGTTCGTGCACCTATGCTGACTGCTGTTCATCGACGGCGAAGGCTAGAATTTGCACGCCAGTACAGCAGCTGGACGTCCACTGAGTGGCGACAGGTTGCGTTTTCGGATGAATCGCGTTTTATGCTCCATCGGACAGATGGACGTTGGCGTATAAGGCGTGAAACCTCTGAAAGGAACCACCCTGCAACCATTGCCGGAACGGTCCAAGCTGGAGGCGGGAGCATTATGGTCTGGGGAATGTTTTCCTGGCATTCTCTAGGTTCACTGATCATTGTGGAAGGCACAATGGATCAATACAAGTACGCATCTGTCCTTGCGGACCATGTTCACCCCTACATGCGCATTGTTTTTCCTCAGGATGATGGCATCTTCCAGCAGGACAATGCGAGGTGCCATACAGCTGCCAATGTACGTGCGTGGTTCGAAGAGCACCAGGATGAGTTTACCGTCCTCCCCTGGCCAGCAAACTCACCTGACTTAAACCCAATCGAGCATCTGTGGGACCATCTCGATCGAGTTGTTCGCGCCATGGATCCTCAACCGCGTAATCTAGCGCAGCTGGCCACGGCATTAGAGTCGGCATGGCTCAACATCCCAGAGAACACCTTCAGGGACCTATGTGACTCTCTTCCTGCACGTCTCGCAGCAGTCCGCTCTGCGAAAGGTGGTTATTCTGGCTTTTGACAGATGGTCACATTAATGTGACTGGACTGTGTAGATTAGAATAATTTCCATTTGTTGCATTTATTTAGCCCGCTTTTTTCCCAGTTTCATTTCTTAGATCTACAGATCTTTTGTTTGCAGTGCAATACCATTGCATCACGTCCTATTATTTCATGTTGCTCTGTTTAACTAATATGTTTAGATTCCTGCAGATTATGCTTTGACGTTGAAGGTTGATGAATTTCAATAGAAAAATACTACGCGAAATATATTTCTATTGAAATTCACGGGCGAATTAGTACACATATAAACTGATTCTCTTTCAATTTCAGATTTCTTTTAGTGTAAATTAGTTCCTCTTTTAGATAGTATGTATTATAGTGTTATATACTATATAGATTATATTTCTCTTTTTACAGTATTTTCTGTAGCAAAATATAGTATTTAAGCTTCAAGTATGACCAGTTATGACTACCTATGGTGTTTCCCACTAAATGGCCCTGAACTAGTTTACTTTATGATGCGTTGCTTTATTAATTCGATTTAACTAATGGTGAATAGTTGGGTTTAAAATTCAAACTTCTTTATATTTTAAACTAAATTTTTGCCTTGACTTGCAGTTGACTGAAATGTGTTCATAGAATAATATACTTATTGCAATAACTTATTTACGTTGCAACATTAATTATTTTTAAATTTCCTTTTTAGAGTTATAACTCTGTTTTTAAATCCTGCAAATTTCTCTTAAATGCTTCTGGTGAATTATGAGTATATTGCATCCCTGAAACAAGACTTTCAGAAGATCTGAAAGTATTTCCTGTTTCTCGGAACGTTCAGTTAAAATAAATCAACATGTGGCATTTCATATAAATTATTGTTCAGGAGAAAATCATCTTATTTGTTTGCTCAATTAAATTCAAATAATTATTCGAAATTCTGTCTGATATTTGTGGGCCTGTGCAGGAGAAAATTACTTATTTAATCATCTAAAAAATTGTAACTTCTATTTAAGTAATTACTTCACAAGCGCAGGATTATTTATTGCAAATAATGAGCGCAGTAAATTAAAAATAAAGACGCGTTAAAATTTTTAAGCAAAAACTAAAATGGTAATTTTCTTTTTCTCTCAAAATTGAGTATTTTTAAAAGCATTCTGTCTTATCAGATTTTCCGCTCTGAATATTTTACAACATAATGTTAACTTTCGCAGTTACCCAAAAAAGAAAGAAAAATTTGCATTGGAAGCATGCTAATTGACAGCAGGGTTTTCTATGGTAGTGACTCTCGTAAAACGCTCCACTCAAATCCTTCTTTTTTTGCCTCCCTCTCACTCTTCATTAAATTTATTATTTGCATTCTGAGCGTACGTCATGAACGACATGTTTATGTTTAAAGCCGTAACTATGTAAAACAAGAACCGGGTGAGATACTATCTTCATCATTCGGGACATAAAATTCACCCCTCTTTTTCAGAGCACGCATGACGCACCTGCAACTGGCGAAAATATATTTTAAAGATTTTCTCCTTAGTGCCTTATTTTAAGGGATCGTAAAAATTTTGAAAAGTTATAATTTGCATTAATCACTGCCTTTTGTTTTCTATTTCATTCTCAGTCCCCCGTAAACTCAAGAAATAGCGAAATAAAAAAATTTATTGGGCTAATAACCAGAAGAAGGTAACATTATGTCAAGTACGAAAACAAGAGCAGTCTTTTTAACGAGATGTGAGTTGAAACTATTACTTTATTTATTAATTTTGGATTGAAAAGTTTGGTAGTGTTTTGAAATTGTTATCGAATTATAATATTTTGCTTTTCCTATTATCTGATAATAGTTTTACAGTGATGCTTCAACTGCATTTTTAAGTAATCAATATAGAAAATACTCCCAATACATTCCTCATCAGACTTTCAGGATACAGTTTACATAGATGTCTTCATATCAGTAGAAGCTAGGTTTTTAATTTTGGCTTAGTTTAAATAATTTTTATTTAGAAACTTATTTAGAAACTTTGAAGCATCAATGCATAGTCTCTGTGAGATAAACTGAAAATTTCTGGTACCATACCTTGGCAGCTTAAAGTACTTTAAATTCCAGTCACTTTAAAGCATTAAATTTGCATTTTCAGACCATAGGCTAAGATTGGTATAAAATTCAAAGAACGTATGCTGCAGGAGGTTGCTGCAAATATAATGAAGTATATTCTTTATATATATTTGAGCTATTTCATTGGCTATCAAATTCCTTAAGTTAAAATATCTAATATGATTTGATTCTTCTGAAAATAAGGATTAACGAGATGCTTCATTTGTATTTCATTTACGCTTGAGACAGTTTGAAGTCATCTCTTTCGCATTTATTTTTATCTCTCTATTTCTCTTTTTGTACATAAAAAGGTTGCGCATGCTTCAAAGATAATTTTTTATTTTTGATTATTAATTACTTTTGTTTTCCTTATTTTAATACCCCCAGAATACTTTCGGGTATCAGATGAAGTTTTTCACGGATTCTGAAAAACATTTTTTGGTGTTGTTGTACAATATGGCACTTGCTAAACACTCTCTTTAAATGTTAGTTTATTCACTTCTGTTGCAATATTTTTGTATGTCTCCAAACACTATATGTAAATTGGTGCAATGTAGTCCATGAATATGACGCTTAACATAGTTTAAATAGGTCATATTTCTTTGATGCTGATCCTTTCACATTAACAATTTATTGATTTTTTCTTCTCTGTTCTTTTTATTTGTCCCTCTAACTTCCGGGGATAACAGGAGTAGTTTCGTACTTTATGCATTTCCGCACTTAAGGGCCATTTTTAAGAACTATGACAGTTCTCTTGACTTGCTCCCTCTCTCTTCTCACATAAGTTCACATTAATTTTCTCATGAGTATGTATTTCTTTATACAAAATATCCATACCTGAAGTTTCTCTTTTAAATGGATTTAAAAAGTAAATTATTTATTAAACTTTATTCTTTCCTTTTTAGACTTCTTGCCTGAGGAGTTTTTGACGCTCCCCAAGCGGAAGGATTTTATTTGGAGCGAAAAATCCTACAGTTTCACTTTTCAGAATCTACAGTCTCACTTTTACCCCTAGCGGAAGGGGTAAAAGCGATGCAGTTCAAATTACAGAAGAAATCTTGTGGCTTTAAAAAATTATGCTGCCGGGAGTAAGGAGAGATCTTTAGTATGAAATATATTATACTTCTGAACGAAAAGTCTCATTTACGCTGATTGCATTAACCTTTGCAAAAATGTTTATATTTTAGCACACTCTGTAATATACAGATTCCAATGGCTGAACTCGTGTATGCATTGAGATGAAGCTAACATTTCCTTAATCGAATTATTTAATTGTTAATAAAAGAAAAATGATTTTCCGCCATATTACATTACTGTTGAAAGATAGCGGCCTTATCGTAAAACTGTTTTTCGAAAGCAAAAATGACACTTTGATAGACTTACAAAGTTTAAGTCCCTAAAATGTTAAAATGTCAATTAACACATTGAATTACAGGGAAATTTCCTTCAATTTTAAGGCGAAGAATCATGTAAAGAAAGAAAAGGAACTGAAATTAATCACGATGGATGATACAATCTTACAATCCTAGTTCTAGAAGAAAGTAGAATATTCAGTGAAACAAAAAATAACAGTGCACTGTGTGCAGCTTAATTTCCTAGAAAATCTACAAGCACAGTTTACAAGATTTTAAGCGAATTCTTCTTTGCCTTCTAAATAGGAGACATAACATGACAAAGAAAACATGTGCAAAAAGTGATTTCGCAAATACTGAAACTGCACCCGTCAACATTTAGTTCTCCCTGACTGAGATGTATGAGAAACATTTACGCTGAAGTGTTTTGCTCGGAGTTGAAAGTTGCTCGATAACTCCAAGTCTCACATTGACTTGAACCATTTTTATGAACTGGAAAAAACTCTTTTAACCTGCTTGATGACTTCAATATTTACAGATATAGAACTATTGATACATACAGCTAACAGTCATATATGTTCTGCAATTTTTGTAAATCTTTCGTTGAAACGTAAGAAATCTTGGTGATATGAAGTCAAACATTACTCGCTATTTCCCATAACTTTGCGATGATATTTTGTGACAATTATTAAGTTTTATTAAGCAGCTAATTTTTAATTTGTATATTGTTCTATCTCTTCATGACTTCTGTCCCAATAATTAATCCAGACGAGAAATTTATTACAAATCCAAATTACTCTTAAGTGTGGTTATATACTGAGGCATGTATATGCAACTCATGCTGCTGTTAAATTACGTGCGATTATTGACTCTGGCTGAAAAACTAGTTGTTGAAACGCTGTAATTTGTGAAGAAATTGTTTTGACGAGTCTGGGAATTAGCAGCGAGTTTAGGATATCTTTTCCACTGCCCGGAGTGAGCAAATGAAGCCTACTACTGCAACCTGATATCTCTTCGATCTTCAAAATCTAACTTTTACTTCACCGATTTCAACTCGATACCGTCCTTGATAGGACAAAAAAAAACTAGGGTAAAAGGAATCAATGATTTGATTGCTAGTATAAAATTCAAATTATTTACTCTTCTCGACCAGTTGATTTCCGTAATGTCATTGAACACTATTCTCAAGGACAAATTAACATGAATGCAAGACAGACAGTTGGCCTATTGAGAATTTCTATGGCTAGCGCAACTTTTGTTTTATGCATTCCCTATGTGTTTATAATCTGTAGAGTACATGAATTTTAGTTTACTGACTGCTAGTTCGAAATCAAGCGTGTGAGTTGACTCCTGTTATAAGGATGGGCTGTAGTTATACTGTCTTCCCACCCACCCCCGGTCTTTCTTCGGATATAAAGTCTGTGGCTCGCTGCTGTACATCCTGGCGATGAAAAGACTGCTAAAGCGCTATATAGGAACAGCAACTCCCGGCAAATGTTTAATAAGCAAGTGTTCCGGCATCTGAAATCCAAAGAGAGAGTTGTGTTGTAAAGTCTTTTTGCTGGCATAGCAATAATTTGCTGTGATATTCAATATGGTTAATAGTGGTGTTAGGTGGAATTCTTCAGAGATAGCGTACTTTACGTAATAGCTACAACGTTACACTCTTTGGTGCAGCAAGTTAATTTACAATTATAATATGCTACAGCTAATGACGACATACTGAAAACCTTTTTTGAAAAACGTTAAACACAAATTTAATGCTGTAGTTTACTATATCAATTAAAAGCAATTATTCAGATATTTTTTTCCATTACCTGACAAATATATTATATATGATTCTAAGTTCAAATTGTTCTTTACTTTCAGTTCTTTTACGTTCTGTAACTGTAAAACGTCGCTTTTACCTTTACAGACAAATCCGGAGCCATGTGATTTTTCATTCCAAACAAGATTCTGTATCTGAGAAGTGCCCACGAAAATTTCGAGTCACTTTGAAAAATTAAATTTTTTTGTTAGAGCCATTTAAAAAATAGACTAATAGTATACGCTCGCTAATTCTAAAAACATAAACAAATAAAACAAAAATAGAAGTTCTGTAATTTTATATCTCCCGTTTTTTTAGGCAATCCACAAAATTCAGCTTGCATTTTTCATACCTCGAAAGCGTGATTTAAGATATATATTAGATTTATGTATAGCATTGTTCATTGTTCTAGCACACATATGTGAAACAAAACTGGATCTTTTCCTGAAATGACATGCCCACTTTTGGGGGTCGTTTTTAAATAACGACTCTTTTAAAGTGTGTCTGAATCATCCTCAAAGACCTTACCCGTAAAATATGTTTCAAACACCCTATTCAGTTATTTGTAATACACGATGCAAAAATACACATAATCGAGTGTAAGGGAGTTTGCAGCATAGCTTATAAGGTATTTTTACCGCTTTCTTCGCATACCTTCATGGTGTAGCGGCCAGTACGCTCGACGTGTAACCGAGAGGTCCGTGGTTCGATTCGAGGTGAAGGCGTGGCTCATTTTTCCTACCTCCTGCTTCCAAATATCTAATGTCTCTAGAACTGGCGTCCGAACTAAAAAGGTGGTGGATGATGATTCTCCCCCGCGGGATTTGGAGATTGGGTCCCCAAAACCCCAAACAAATTTCATTCCCAAGGATAAATTTCATTTTTAAGCAGTCATATATAGAAGCTGTTCCATCATTTACTTGTCATTATGATTACAAGCAGCATAGGATTACCATCCAGAAAAAAAATTAAAAGTACTGTTTAATAAATACGACCTTTATGGTTTTAAAAATTTATTGGGGAACGGAAGTTCCTGTTTCGAATTTTGAAGGTATTTTACACTGTAACTGGAATCAGTGAAAACTGTTAGACTAGAAGCTCACGAAATCAGAACTTGTTATTTATGTGAAGCAATAATTAAACATTTTGGGGGTAAATGGTGATTATTGTTATGTGAATAAAAATCTGTTTATCTGTTATTAAAGAGGAAACAAAAATGAAAATATATTGAAAAATGGTAGCTAAACAGACATGCATAGTATTGAAGTCTACGACTAGATATGGGGTTAAAGAGGTTCCTACACCAATGATAAATTAAAAAGCTCAGAGTCCTTATCTCATAATTTAATGGTTTTAAATTTAGCAATTAAGTTTAAAAGATTTTACGTTTTGATAATGCAGCCAGAGAATAATCATTTAAAAAACCAAATCATATGTATGACAGTATCGCCCCAAAAGCCTGTAAAATCTTGCACGGCTAGCAAATAAAAGCAACAGGTATGTCGAATTAGATATTTAAAAGAAATCCCACAAAATAAAAAATAAGTATAATTTAATTTTTAACATATAATTTTATTGCTTGATCACCCCACTCCCCATCCAAAAAAAAATTCTCCTTCAATACACAAAGAAAGTGAAAATCAAAAATTTCTCAAAGGCGCCATTTTTTAATTCCCAAGCCGGGGGCCAAAACAGCCTTAGCTGGCGCTGTTTCTAGAACACAGGTTCTATGGTTCAATAAATAACCCTTTTTGAAAAAAAAATTTTATTGATCAGTTCTTTTCACGACAACCTGCATAGAAATGTTTGCCATTTAAAATTTGCCGAATATAGCTATCGAAAAGTGGATTTGTCTGTTAGTGTTTGTGCTAAAATATTTAAATGCAAAAAACGATGAAGAAGGAAACCAGATACCATGTCAGCCACTTTTTCGAAGTCTCTAAAGTAAAATGAACTTCTTATAATTGTGTCCTTCAACTTTTCATCTTGAATTCAAGTTCGCCCTTGAATTAAACATAGCAGATTATATTTAATAAATATTCCCATAGCTCATCAACTTCACATCACAAGTATATAAAGTAACTTAGATAATGAGCGTATGCTTTTGTTGTTTTTATTCTTCCTTTCACAATTCCTGTGAACTTTAAAAGCAATCATTGATGTTATGACATTCTAGAGATTGATATTACATGTATAACACTTTGTGCAAGAATTCATAATAAAAGTGGATAATGTTCAATAAAATTTAAATAATCAGGAAATATTTTTTTAGTTTTTGAATACGATGCGAAGTGCTGCGAAAAATTCGGAAAGCTAACTGATGCTGATATTCGATTCTTCCCCCCCCCCTAAGAAAATACTTATCTTCGTTTCACACCAAACACTGATTTCATGGCACTATGCCTCATATCTTTGACTTGAAACCGAAATGACAATAAAAATTCACATATATAGCAGATAACTAACAGCATTTCCAAGACATAATACCTTAAACATTTGAATGTAGCATACGGCATGTGTAATGATAGACAAAATTATGCGTATAATTCTTCACTCAGCATTAACTTTGATTCTTGATTAGAAGTTCCTAAATTGTAATCTCCACCTACTTAGCTGTGGTGCGTAACAAATGACGGTAGAATATAGTGACAAAGTAAACAGAGTTATAACTTTTTTTTACCATATCGCATCTAAATCTATACTACTTGTTTCTCTTACAATTTTAAATAAATAATAGCTTTTTCTAAGTACTTGTTTTTATTAAGAAAAATACATTACATACAACTTTAAAAAAATACTTTGAGTCAAATACTGCAGATTTTATGTCATTATGCGTTAGCCCTTTTTTATATATATTATATTACAGTGATAATATGAGTTAACATTTAATTCTGCTCGCATTAAAAAGGAATTAGAGGCAAACAATGAAGGGATAAACCTGAAGGGGGTCAGAGATCAACTTCTGAGGAGCTTTAATCCTTTAACCTTAAAAGAGCACTCTAGATTTAATTGAGAATGATTTTATCGAAAAGCGAAACTTTTTTAAAATCATCTTGAACAAAGCCTCAGTTTTCACAGATTAAAAATTTCCAAGCGATTGTTTCCTATTCTAATACTTCTTAACAACTCAGATAACTACTTATAACCCTTTCCCTTCCTTTGTATATAAGTAAAAACGGGAATCATCTAAATCTTTTTGAATTCTATGGATATTAGTTTCGTGTACCTCACATAGCTTGAAAAGTGTGTACTTCCGAGGTTAAAGTAGTTCCAATTTACCTTGTGATGAATCTTTATTTGTAAAACTATTTGCTGGTGTTTAAACGTTGTTAAATATTTAAACGTAAAAATTACTTTCCTTGAAATCATTCCTAATTTTTTGTTAATCACAGTATTCAAGAACCGAATTAAAAGAATAGAAAAGAGAATATTTTAATAAGTCTTTTGAGTGTACTTACCATTTGTATTAAATTTTTCACCAGATTTAATTCTTTCTCACAGCTGTTAAATACGTAGATTATAAGAATAAAGATTTAATTTCAGCAAAGCGATAAGGATTATTATTTTTTTTTGAAAAATTAAATCGAGAGAAGACAGTTTAAAAAAATACACATTTATTAATACATTATAGAATACAGTTTTCTTTGAATGAAAAATAAAGAAAATAGTAATCCAGGAAAAGGGTTCCGTGCCTTTTGTTTTGGAAGTACCCTGAAAGAAGAAAATGTACATATAATTAGCAAAAATTTATATAAATATTTATTGATACATATTTATATAAAATTTATGTGATTACTCTATTACTTTAAATTACCAATGCTAAAAGCTAGAGATCGTCAGATAACTCCTCCTCCTATCTTCCTTTTGGTGAAAATACCACAATTCAAAGTAAAACTTTAAGATAAAATCTATTGAGTAACATTTCGATCTGAAGGCTATACAATTTCCAAAATTTAACAAATACAAAACTCCACTAACTTGCTGGTAATCACAATACACGTTCAAATTTAATTAGATACGAAGTACACAATCAAGGGGTCTCACTAAACCAAGGCTGGTCCGTAAGTGTTCGCCATAACTAAAAGATAGATTAAAGATGTCTCTGGCGTCATGTCGACTGGCAAAACTCCGTAAATTGGCTCTTTGTCGAAAACCGTTGAAGATAATTTAAACATTTGGCACCTCGTTTAGTGATAACACTCGCCAGGTCGAGTTTATGATAATGTCTGGCAGCATAATGTGACGCAAAGCAAATACTCCAAAATTTGGGAAGTCCCACTAAAATATTCTAAAGGAGAGGGGGAGAAAATCATATCTTGGATAGTTATGAGAAAAGAACTCGAAACGTCGACATAACATGTAAACTGTAGTATGATTGACTGAGCGAGAAATTTTCATTAATACAAAAGAATATTAAAATGCATTAGGGACCTATGATCTGAAGCTCAGAAGAACACTAGTGCGTTAATAGAATTCTGCTCTTTTATCTTGCACCTCAAATTAACAAAAGAAGGAATTAAAAATATTATATTGTTCAGCATTGAGAACTAAATTATTTTTTAATAAATACGCCAGTCATTCTTCAAGTCTTAAATTCATGAATTGAATCTTTAAATGCCCCAGATAAATAGGTATCTGTTGCAGAGGTAAGAAGGAATTAGTGACTGAGATGAGACTGCATCACTCAAAACTTCCAGTGTTAAGATGAGAATGAACCCAATGGCAGTGATGGTTAATATATATGTAATATGGTTATAATTGATGATTTGAAACTCATAAACATTAAAAAAACTAACGTATAATATAGTTTACGAGGATTTTTTCTTTTCAATAAAACAGTAATAAATTGAGTCAAAGACCGAAGGCCAAGTTAACGACTACCTAAATACCACTAGGATAAATACAGTATTTAACAAAATTTATAAAGATTATTTAACCACGACATAAAAACACGAATCATTTTCAATGAAGAATTCAGGGAAAAACTCTTAAAAAGCCTGTTTATCTTCCGAACGAAAGCATATTTATATTGAAAGACTTGTCAAAAATATTCAAGTCTTGATTCAAGATCATTACACGAAGATGAACTAACGGAAATTCGCAGCTAATTTATTCTGCTCTAAGAAACGAATTTGAAATAATATTACCAGACAGTAAAGATTTTATTCGCTCGTCGACTGTAGGGCTTAGCGAACTCAAGAGAGAAAGTCAAGGTTACACAGGATCATTAATAATCCTTTAGACTTTAGGGAATATAGACCTCAAATTTCTAAACGCGTAATGCGACTCTCTTGGAAAACGAAGAAATAACAGATCACTTCTGAAGACAACACAGTTAACAGATACAAAAATTTTACTCGTAAAGCGAAAATTAAATCATGACTGCCACAAAATATACAACAATTCCGAACTAATATTTGAATTATTTATTGGTTGGTAGAATTTTGTGGCGAAGTATTAGATGTTAATTAATAGTGCGCTAGACACTATCGTTGAATAAATTCTTTGAATAATTATAAGTTATCTAATAAACAGGAATGTTAAAACTGCGTTTTAACAGTAAGGGAGTGGAATTTATAAGCTTAGCCCGGATATTGACCGAGTTTATTAAACTGAACGGAAAGGAACTAATTGTTATTTCGCCAGTGGCAAACTTATTCTGTGAAATTCTACACCCATCCAAATGAAACCATTTTTAAAAGCCTTACCAGCAGATAATTAGCAGTGAAATCAGCGAATTAAAGATAGGTGTCATTTCCGCTTAATAGCCCCGAATATGCCCTCACCTTAAAATGATCGCTGACCTTATGATTTTATAAAGAAGTCTGAGACCCATATCTCACTCATCGTCTTTGTTTCATTTCGGAGCAGCTGCGATATCGGCTCTCGAATGCCTCAGGTAAATCACGAATCAAACTCGTGACATCTAACTGAATTCAGGTAAATCTAAAACCAGATGGTGCCTGAGTCAACGGAATAGTTTTTTGTTGCTTTTTTTGAATGTGTCTGACGTTCTTAGCATGGATCTCACGCACTGTTTTCATATGTGCTTCGTGGCTTGTATAGACAGCGAACTACGTCGCAGACAGACGTCTTCAGATGCAGAACTGAATTAGTACAGAGCTTTTCCTTTGCTGTTTTGCAAAAAGACAAATAGAATCCATCTACTTTTTTATCACCTGCGCGACTCGGAAATTTTTTCATTAGGCCTCTGAACTTAAGAATGAATTATTCGTTGAATCTCTTACTGTGTACGACGTTTCTAGAATTTTAAACTGTAGCCCGGATTTTAAAATTCTAAAATCGTCATCCATAGAAGAAGCTAGAGTAGTCTTTAGAATTTAATCATATTAAAAGTCGCTGTAAGTCTGCTCGTGAAACTGATTAATTACACTCAGAATGCAATAAAAAATAATATTTTCAACCTGATCCCTGAAAAAAAACTTTAAATACGTTTAACGTTAGTTATTCATTTTTATTCTTTTCACTTTGTTTCCATGAAAGAAATGCATTACAGTTACTTGTTTAAGAAACACGGGAAACAATGTGCTTAAAATATTGTGTAAGAGCTCTTAAATACAGTATTTTAAATTGCCATTGTAATTCGTTAACATAGTCTATAACCTAAACATACATCATCCGATGGCATGGTGGTTATTACAGGGTGAATGCTGGGTATTTTAGGTTTTCTCCCGGAATGAGGGTATATAATTTCGGTCGACCAAGAATTCTTGTTAAAAGTGAGACTTTTGGATTCTTCCACCATCAGTAAAAACTGTGATAGAGCTTAGGCAGGTAATCCTTACCTTTATTATTGTCATTCGATACTTTTTAACCAAACTAATTTTGTTAGTTGAGAGCTTTATTTGGGATAAAAGTTTTTTCTAATAGTCACTGACTGTAAGCTATAAATTAAAAAATATATTCTTTAAAACATGTTTAGTGCATTTCATTATAAACATTTCGAGATCTAGAGTTATAAATATTCACAAATATTTAAGAAAAAGTTGGGTAAAATTATGGTATTAAAATATCTGATAATTTTTTTAACATTTATTGAATTCATTTATTTATTTTAACGGCTCAGGAAACTTATTTGAACATATATTCGCAATTTGCTTTTGAAATTTTATTAGGTGGTTTTCTTGTCTGATAAACTGCGCATAGAATCCAGCTGAATTTGATTTAAAATTAAGTATTAAAACATTAAACACAAATTAAAATGTTCAAAACTTTATTTTGTTGTGATAGAAAAATTTTAAGTCATGCTGATTTATTAATGAATTATATATAATCATTTAATTTTCAATCATTAAAAAAATCGACAAAATTTCTTTTCCCATATTTAGAAATTTGGGAGGCCTTCTTTTACATATATGTTGGATACATGGATATCAGCTGACCTGAATTTCGTGTGCATGCTAACTTTTTTTACAAATACAAGATATGTACTATATGATTTTTTGTTTTCCCTCCTTGGGTCTGCATGGATTATAACTTTATTTTGTGAAACGACAATATGCTTTCGATTGAAAGGATTTTCTATTATTAACAAAAAGTTTACCGTTCATTTAAAATAGGAGATGGGAGGTCAGTTGTAAGTGATTTGCTTAAACCCATAAATTTACTTGCATATTGCTATGCATAATGCTCGAAAAAGGTAGCGGCAAGTCTTACTTCATTAACTTGTAAGGTATTTCTCCCGCCTTCTAAGCATGTCTTCGTTGTGTAATGGCACACTCGGCAAAGACAAATTCAACAAAGACACTCGGCGCTTACGAATAAGCAAAATTTCAAATAAATGATTGTCAGTAATGGTAAAGCAAAAAAGTAACTTTTTGCTAACTTTTATTTTACTGTTTAGTTTGTAGAAGTGTCATTTTGGCTATACCGTATTTTCTCTCTCCTTTCCGCATGCTTTTGTGGTGTAACTGGAAGCATACTTGACACGTATTTGAGAGTTCCAGGGTTCGAGATCCGGCGAGGGAACTGCACATTTTTCACGTCTCCAGCTTCAAAATAATCTAATAACTCTACAAATGGTGCCCTAATTAAAATGTGGTAGACAATAATTCGTCACCACCAGGATTTGGCATTTGCTTCCCATAATCCCTAGTCGTCCTCCTTCCAGCATGCCTTAGTGGTGTAACGGTAGCCCATTCGGCGCGTAACTCTAGAACAATTCTTTCTAAATTTTTTATGTATTTATTTACTTATTTTCACAAATTCCTCAATGAGCGAAATCTTTGTGCAAGGAAGTAAGTTTCTTTTTTATTATCAACAGTATACCAATGTGAGCAATACGGCTGAATACTCGTACTTCGACTCAGTTCGAATCTTAACAAATGAGCTTGGCTGCATGGAGCTCCATGCAGCTAGCTCAATAAGAATCTCTAAATGCAGCCGGGGAATACGACCAAGTTTACTTTAGAAAGTCCTCCACGAAAGCATCCGACTCCTTAAAAAAGATAATCCTCCATTACTTTGCCGTGATGATTAATCTAACAATTGCCAGCTTAGTATGCATTAGATTATACATGTATCATTGTATTCTTCATTATTTATGCACGTTTATATTAACAATTATATATCCCCCTAGGGTTTGCATTATAACAGCCTGACGCATTTTGGATGTAATACATCTCAAGTTGGGGAAGTAAGCTGTGCAACTCGAAATTACACGTGATAAATGAGTGGGAAGGAGTATATGTTTAGATACATATTTACTTGCATGGTATGTGAAGGATGACCTTACATTAAATCTGTTCAATAAAAACTGAAACCAAAATGATAACAGTTGACCTCACTGCATGGCTTAATGTTTAGTTAGTATCACGAAGTTTCATCCAATGTACTGTCATCCTAATGAGAAAAAAAAGGAATTAACTTAGAGACAATGCTAAACCCAAGGCCAGTTTCCACAGTTTATAAGGTTTTATGCTAATTACTATTTTGGCTTTTTGGCTTTACATTCCGTTCTTCTTCTACCAGAATGCAAATTATCTAAAGCAAAAATGAGCGCAGAGTTCTTGAGCTTACTAAAAGAGCATTTGGCATCACAGGTTGACCATCACCTTGCTTTTAGCTTTCCTACTTTTGCATTTAACTTATCCGACTTAAGCTTCTGCTAGGCTCTGTTGCTTCCTGAGTGATTTATAAGTAATAATCACAGTTCCTAATAATTTGCGGCGCATCTCACATGGATAATCATCAACTCGTAGATCACTATGTGTCTGCAGTTTAATTTTATTTTAATAATCAGTCTGATTGATATGATTTGAAAAACAATTTATAATGTATACAGGCGAACATTTTATAAGTATTTCCAATTTCCGGTATTATTATAATTAATAAAATATTCCAAACACCACATTATGTACCGTAATCACTAAGTTTCTCAAGTTTTTTAAAAACTGTGTTCCATTAGTTTTGCATTGGAACCAAAAGACTTTCTTTGTTTTTCCTTTTTTCATAAGGAATTACGTTCTGCTGATCGAAAACTCTAAAATTTGGAATGAACACCTCAACTTTTTCTTTTTTTTCCTCAACATTTCCTTACTTTTAAACTTAGGATATAGCGAACATTTAAAAGTATTTAGTTTTCGTTCTGAACTGAGAAATAAACAGCTTAGAAATGCCCAATTGTATCAATATTGCTAAGTTCCCACTGGAATGATTTGGTTGTTTTCAATTCCCATTTAACAGCCATAATATTTAATCCCATTAAGTTACAGCCGCTCGTATTAATTAGCACATAATACATATTGAAGATTGATAAAATTGGATCTCCTGTGAAATAGCGACAAAACGACACATCAGGTTGAGTGGGTTTATTAAATATATGCTCGCTGAATTTCGTAAATTTACTTCCTTCCAATTTAAATTAAAGGCTAATCTTCTCTTGTCTCAGCAAAGCTTTATCAGACTGTTTAAACACCATAGCAAGAATAGTTCTAATAAAAGGTAGTTAATTATCGGAGATATAGACACGGAATAGATCTGCATCTTGGTGATTAGATAATCATGTTATAGTTAGGGGAGGATGTTCGGGGTGGGGTATTATATTGTTGCAAAATTAATATTTTAAACCCTATATTTTTTGTTAGTCACCTTTTAATCGAGCATAAGTCTATCATTTTTATAACAATAGTAACCATGTTAAAATAGAAAATTAAAAGAAACCAAATTTTTTTAAAAATTTAAAACACTTCAAGAACCTTTTCTTTTTCTTAAACAGGAACAGGACTGGAGGAAATGGTATATTGATACAATACCTCTAGAGTATGTTTTTAATTTCAGTCGGAAACGATTCTCAAAGTGAGGCGACTGGAATTCATGAGGAAAGAATAAATGAGAAAAGGAACTTGTAGGGAGTTTTTCTGAGGAAAATATAATAACTGTCCTGTTTTATAATTCGATAATTAAAAATGCAGACGTGAGTTCTAATTCCCATTGCTTTTTGCATTTTTAAAAATAAATCAAAGAATTTCTTTAAGCTTTATAATAGCAGATTTCTGTATGTTATCCAAGACTAGTTTAGCCAGCTGCTTTTGAATTACTTGTTGACTTACATACGGATGTTTCCAAGGTTAGAACCTTCAGGGCGTATGATATAACGATACGACCTATGATGTAATCTAAGCAAAAAAAAAGTCTAGAATCTTCAGTGATGGATTAAAGAAATTAGCTGTGTCCTCTCCATTGACCAAAAAAGTACTCAACACATATCGAAATTGTTGTTGAGCACCCAGTAGAAAAATATTACGTATTTTCGGAACCCCTGCTGAAAACTAAGAGTATTTATTTCAAATGTATGCGCTCTTTCAGCACTTAGTCTTAGAAATTCATAGGATTTTCTGTATCATATATAATTGTTATAAAAAGGAAAAAAAATCTTCTCAGGCTTACGTTCATCATTAAAATTAAACACAATATTTTATCTTATACTGCTTTCCTCTTCAATCTGTATTGACTCCTAATAAATGCATTTTGATTGATTCATATAATTACACTAGCAACACTTTTAAAAGGCCTAATGGGGCATTTAAATATAGCTTAAAGAACGAATTCTTTAATATAGATTAAACATCAATATGTCGAATGCTTATTTAATATTATTGCGTACGAAAGAAACGGCTATTTTTCGACAAACAGTAAATAAAGCGAAAGTTAAATAAATGCTCCAGTGGTTTGTTGGTTTAAGATTCCGATTACATTTTATAAGCTTAAATTTGAAATCTTACCAGGAATGATGATATATTACCACCCTTCAGAAAAACTATTGTTGCTAAACCATTTGAACAATTTCAGCTGTTAAAAAAAAAAGAAAATATCAAAACTAAAATTAGAATAAACCTATAAACCTTTCTATAATACTGCTAAAGTATGTCATAATCACTGCCTTACAAATAAGACAGTTAAATATATAGGAAAAGAAGAGCCCTAACACAAGAATAACTCCGTTGCGTAAGTGGAGCACCTGTTACAGAATTCGATTTTGAATGTGTGGCAGAGTTCGCAGTGCCCGAGTAAATACATTAGCAGTTGTTTCCCCATCTTTGACTCCCGCTTTTAGCACTATACTTCGCTTGGTTACTGTAATGGTTTTTCTCATTGTAACGTAAACACGATGAGCCAGTTTTCCTTAGATGTTCTTCAACGAAGGCATCTCTTCCTACTCAGATAGCCTTGCGATCTCTGCTATAGTATTAACTACTCTTCTTTCTGAAATTGGTAGAGCCGTGCCAAGATAGTTTTTCGCCTGAGGCAAAAATGAAAATTCTTGCCCCTGTATGTATATATATATCAAAATAAGGATAAAAAGAATTGTAAGTTAGAAACCTAGTGAAAATCGTAAAAATCATTTGTAGTAGCCTATCAATTTTCCGGAAAACAAGATGTAACATGAGTGACAATGCAAATTGAAATAATTTGGTAATATAAACTTATCCATATTATAGCAAAAGTGAAAAAAAGCATACAAAAAATACAATTTTTAATCTCCTCTGCTCAAAGCTTCAAACAGAACTTATCAAGAGAAAAGTGCTTGAAGCCCCAAGCTAAGTCAGTTAACAAAGAACATGCAAACACGTTTCGTCTGTCAGAACCATTGAGACTCCAAACGGAGCTATATTTGTATTAAATAGAAGTAACTGTATTAAATCAAAATATCATAATTCTTATACCATAATTGTACCATAATTCTTAAAGTATTTTTTAATCGTAGCGTTATAAATTCAGAAGAATAAGATAGCCAATCATTTATAACTTTCAAATGAAAATGTTAAAAATTCCTTTTTTGATCAATAAGAAATAACTCTGAAATACACATTGCATTCATTTCCAGGTTTTCTCGCAATTCTTTCTGTTGTTTTATTAATTTAAGTTTGCCGAAGCTTATTCCCCCTAATAATAATTGGCAAATTTAAAACCATAATTAAACTAATTTTCGAATTCGCATAGCTAATTTGGCGCCCCTTCTAGTGATTCACCGGAGGCAGGTGCCTCACTTGCCTCACCTTTGTCCCGGCTCTGGTTGAAAGCATTGTCTACCAATATAAAATTTGTAGCTTATTCGTATCCGTAAGGAAACTTAAACTTTTTCTTCAAATAATGGTATATAACGACATAGATGTCTAAAGTAAATATCTATCGAAACCCTAAATGCAAATCTCTAAATGAACACCTTGTAAGATCTCTCTGGCCCAACTTGTCAGTCACTGGGATAGTGAGTCACAAAAACGTGCGAAGGGGTTGAAACCCTTTTATTGTACTTTTAGAATTACAACTGCGTCTACTCGACGCTCACAAACTGCGCCAACTCGACGGTTGAACTAAAAGTAAGGTAAAACTGAAAATAAGAAACTAGATGAACAAATGTCAAACACTACCGACGAGGCTCTGAGATCTTAACTAACCGCGTTTTTAATTATCGCTGATATTCAGCAAGATTACTGATTTAACAGTTGAAATCTAGCACTTCTGCAAGGCTAGGCACACAGGCCGATACGCGCTGATTTAAATTCTACCAAGGAATATCTCCAGCGTAGGTTCAAAGCAAGACCTTTTCACGCTCGTTTCGTCTACTATTTAACTCAACTAGCTTCCGCTAAATTTGAATAAACTGCGCGTGCTACTGCAATTTACATACTCTGGCACGGGCATTTCTAGGGGGAAAATGAAGGCTAAACAGGAAAGGAATATGAACTTAAAATAAATGTTAGTTAAAATAAATATAAACCCTACAACCTGAACGAGATATCTCTTACAGACATTATTTTAAGGGAAACAAAACTTAAGAAAAACTTATCAGAAATATTTCCTTATTTTATTTAGACCCCTACGATCAAATTTATGAACTTAGCCTTTTTATATTTAACTTGGGAACGAAAGTAATTGTTATATTTTTTAGCTCCATTATAATAAAAAGACATTTATACTGACAAAATACCTATGACAAGTAGAAAATCTTAAAAAATAATAAATTTAAGACAAAATTTTCTTTGATTCAGTAGCTTAATGAACTCTGTATTAAAGAAGTTTCCCAAACGAGTTTTATGTTGTTTACTGTTGCCCTTTTTTTTTCTTTTTTTTTTTAAGACTTAAAACAAACATAGTCAAGTCTTGTATTTTATTTAATAGTATAATTGCATAAATTTTGCCAATACACAATAACAATCATGCAAAATACTGTATTGAAATAATATGCCGAAAAGCAAAAAGTGATAATGACTGTCGGCAATAACAGAAAATTAGTAGTTTACCTCATTTATTTTTAAATTATCATATTTGTATTATTTCTCATAAAGATGCTTTATGTATCCAAGAGGAACCTTGCTTCAGTTTGTGTAGACGTAAATCTTCAGGAGCGAGAAATGTGAAAAGATAACTGGGTCCTCAACGAGCTCCGAATAATGGATCTTCCAACTGATTGTTAGATATGATAATCACTTACACCACAAGAGCACACGCTGGACAATATGATTATTTTTTACAAATTTACAATTTATGTGTACAAGCTACACGTATATAGTATTTTAAGGTCATTAATTTAGTGTTACCGCATTCTCAAGCATTATTTTAATAATACTTTCAGGTTTTTAATTGTCATAATTATAACATTTTAGTGTGTACAAAATATTGAAATTAAAATCTCCAGTACAAAATCCTCTTGAATATTTCAATTGTTTCATGCAAAAATTTAGAAATAATCTTTTTATTTTCCATACATCGGTATAGGATACGTCTTTAATATTCCAAATAAAACGCAATCTTGCTATTAATTATGAAAAATTATCATGCCAACGAAGATTCCGCTGTTGATAGAACCCCTAATTTCAGAGCTGCGCATGGGTTTTAAAATCCTTTCTTTTAATCCTCACCCCGTCTAAATTTGTAAGGAGCACAGGATGATACATTTTTTTTCCTTTTTAATTACACTCCCCTTAATTTGTAACATTTTGAGGCAGTTTTCAGTTTTCCAGCCACTGCGCATAAGAGATATCCATGCTTTCATATCGATCGCATGTTTGGGGAAATGAAAAACTGTAAATTAGACTGAACTACCTTTTTGTGCATTCAAAAACTATTTGGCTCTGTAGTGAATAAAACCTTGCCTTCAAAATCATTTACTATGCTTTTTAATGAAGCTAACGATGTTGCTTTATTTATTAAGATAGGTAAATTTTTTAATGTGCAGTTCAAGCCCAAATCATGCTTTAAACATTTAGTCTTCTAAAAAATAGTAACTCTATAATGTTAATGTCCCTTTAATAATTTGAAAATTCTGGAGTGCTGCATGATTTCGATTTAAAAAAAAGCTATTTAAAATTGTTATACTGCACAAATAAAAAAATTGCTATAAAAAAAGCAGAGTCGTACCAAGGTTAGGGTTTCCTTCTCAGCAATCCCGTGTGATTTTAATCGTTGTTTACCCGCAGTAATTCAAAAACTTTCAGATTATTTCCTGCGAATATAAATTGCTTTAAACCCATTTGTAATGTTATGAAATGCGATAATTTCTAAAGGAGAAGATTGGAGTAAATTACAGCAAATTGCAGTTGCTCCAAACAGAGTGAAATGAAACCAAAGCGTGATCCATTTCTGCTAGTTAACAAATAACTGATATTATAATAAATTTTTAAATGCAGACAGAGAATAAAAATAATTTTGGCCTGCAAAGCTTCGTTTCTGATTCAGCTGCTTTTCTCGGTAATAATTACGTTTCGTCTCATGTAAAAATGCGACTATTAGAAATCACGAACTATTTAGAGGAGAAATATATATTTAGTGCTACTATATCTAGTAACCATCGTTTCTATTAAATTTAATATAGTAAGTTAATAATTAATATCAGTTATAGGCAAATAAAATTATATAATCTTGAGCATTTTCCCCATTGCAATTCATTTGCGTAGATCATGGAATTATAGGCCAGATTTAAAACTGTAGCGTCATTAGGTTTTTCAATGAAGGTGACGTGAAAAAGGGGCAATGCCCTTGCCGGAACTCGAACCCTGGATCTTTCGAATACGCGTGGAGTCTGTTTATAATTACACTCTTGAAGTTCGAATATATTTGCCACTTCTTCATTTGAAGGAAAGTTTGGTGAAACTCTTTTTGAAAAAAGATAAGGAGTGCTTAATTTCTTTGTTCAGAAGTGAAGCTCCCCAAAATTGTTGAAACCAAAACTGAGGAGGGCATTTCCACTGACGTACAAATTAGAAATTCAGTGAGCGATCCTATATTTAAAAGGGTATTGAATAATTCTGAATCTGATCTCGCAAGTCCTTTCCAAACCTGTGGCAAATTTCATAGGCAACCAAAAAGCAGAAAATAACACTGCTAACCAATAAGGTTCTGAAAAATGATAAACCTATTTATGTAATAAGCCGCCTGAGATTCATTTTCTGATCATCCATCTCGTCTGTTTTTCAGAGAACTTATAAACCATCAGTGATGAAAATAGAGAAATTGTCATCAAGATAAATGTACAGTTGTAGAGTCATTAGCTTTTCCTAAGCAGAAAACATGAAAAATGGCAATGCCCTCCCCGAAATTCGGACTCCGCACCTTTCAATTGCTACCCAGATGTGCTTTCCAATAACACCACGAAGATACGTGGCAAGGCGAAAATACCTTATATTTTCTCCCACTTAAAGGCTGGTCTGGAGGCCGAGATCCAGTCACCAAATTTGCTAATAAAAAAGGTAGATTTTTTAGACTTGCTTCTATAACTTTTTAGTTGTCTAAAAGACATTTATAAACAAGAGTGGCTATAACTGCTATGGCTATAATTGGCATTAAAAAAGCACAATACGAAGAATTTGATGTTTTACATGATGATGATAAAATGGATTAATGATAGATGTTTCGTCCATCCAGTTTCAGCATTTTGACATTAAGAAGAATGATTTGAATTCTGTATGATAACCTCGATCTAATCAACAAAGATCCATTATTTGAATCTGATAAGATGACATTTATTAAACTTTCCATTGAAGATAAATCTTCATTTAACTTCAATCAGTCGATAAAGAAAGTAGGATGCTACGCAAAATATGATTCCTGTAACATTGAGAAACTTATTAGAAAGAACAACTCAACATAAAACAAATTTTGTAAATGTCTATTACATTTTCAGAATCATGAAAGCTTTGTTTTCAAAAATAGATGAAACTGTTCGTGGAAAATAGTCAGAGAATTCTATGCATTTAATGTATTCTCTGATTAATATAAAATTGAAAATTTTATTTTGTGGAATATTTTAGACAGAAAGAGCCTATTTTTCAATTTATTTATTTGTTATAAACAGCTAACTTGAATACTGAAAATATTATTGGCTATGTGTTTCGAACAAAGTTATTGCCGAAATAGAAAAAAAACAATTTCAAGTGTTAAAACTTTAAACGAAAAGGCTCTATCTTTGCTTCCTGTAAATTTCTTAATTTTTAAACATAAAAACACACAAATACACTTATTCGATTTTCAGAGTTCATGCAGTTTTTAGGCTTCTCTATGCAGCTGAAGCAGACAATTTCAAAGCAAGTTTTCATCAACATAAAAATCGATTTTGCTTCATTCTGTGTCAAAAAATGAATTTAAAAAAAGTGCTTGTAGTTTTCATTTTCAGAAATTTATATACACTCACGTTTGTGAAAATTGCAACACCAAGAAGGAATCGTCATAATTGAATGCAATTTAATACACAGTTGAGTGGTAGTGGTACAAATAAATGATTAAATGTTCAAAGCAAACAAACAAGAACAAGAGATTAGAATCAGTATTTTGTGTGGCCACCACGCGCCGCAATAAGTGCT
>KK115279.1:428824-453907 GCA_000611955.2 Stegodyphus mimosarum | reverse complement strand
CCGAGATATAATAATAATGGCGTTTTTTAAACTCAGAATAAATAGTGTTGAATGTAGAACGATTTGTCATTTGTAAAATTCAAGGCGTATTCTGATATCGAAACAACCAATTAAGTTCCGTAAAATAAGGTTTTAATGTGAAAATTTGACTTCATTTTATTCACTTCAGCTTCCTTTTATAATCTTTTCATTAGATAAGCAAAGTGCAAAGGGTAAATATCATACTATGTTTACTGTTCTTAGTTTTGATAACTAAAAAATAGTATTTTACTTTCATTTTCGTATTAAGTTCGTAAAATTTCTTTAAAAAGGTAAATTTTACTTAGTAATTCAGAATACTTTCTATTTGCGTTGAAGTAAATACTCAAATTCTTCATTTTGCTGAAAGATGATGCTGAAAGTTATGGCAAAATACTTCAAATTAGTGATGAGCTGTTTTTAGCTAACGTAGTTACATTGCATGTTTATTTGAGACCTTAGCTTGGTCAATATGATAAGTAATCAATGAAAGCATTACTGTAAAAAATGCGTTATTGCTCTTCAGTATTCTAGAAAATGCTTGCTCTTATACGCAAAAAATAAATATAACAAATATCTGTATTTACTTAATTTAAAAGCATGAATTTAGTACCTTTTTCGAGATTAGTAGGATTTGTACGTTTGTTTTGTAATGCTATGCACGTTATTATAAAACTGCTGTTAAACTCATTATTTTTATAAGCAAGAATTTTCTATGCAACCTTATTATAATTAGAGTTATACGTATCATGAACTATACTAATTGCTATATAAACTATTTTGAAATACTCAACAATTTTTATTTTTTATTTCACTAGAAAGCTTATCATTTATAAAAACAAAATCGAGCATATTGGCAATAAGCAATAAATATCTAAAATAAACTGAATACAAAATAATGCAACTAATCTGATCGCTTCTAATATTAATCAAACACTTGTCTTACGGTACTTAAAATTACGATTATGAGTACACAACTTTTACAAATATGGTGAAATATATTACAACAATAACAAAATACGCGATAATAGTTATGACAGCTTTTAAATGCAATTTTCTCTTCAAACAGTAATTCAATTATAATATCGTAAACATAAAAAAATTCTGATTTAATACCTGATTTATTAGCAAAAAAAAAACTCTCTTTAAGCTAGCGAAAGAGTTTATTTACAATAATCCCTTTGGACAGAAATAACTTTGATTAGTTAACTAATTCTGAAGAAATTACGGATGCCTTTAACTATAGTCTCACCACATTCAGTATGAAATTATAAGGTATATCTCCCACATTCTTAGCGTGCCTTCGTGGTGTAATGGTCAGCACACTGAGCCGGTATTTTAGAGGTCCGTGGTTCGATCCCCGGCGAAGGCAATGCATATTTTTCATCTCTCCTGCTTGTAATTAACCTAATGTCTCTACAAAATCAAATATCATTCAGCAGTTAAAGAACTGTTAACAGTTACTTACATATTTAAAAAGGCTTAATATGTCTATCTATATGAATTATGTATTTCATATATGTATACACACATAAACAATTCTTCGCTACATGCATTCCTTATTCTACTTCAGAAACGTTTGTGTATAATTTTGTTTTTTGAGTGTAATTTTGAAATTATGCTTTTTATTTATGTCAGTAACTATCACTGCACATTATTAAAAAAAATGCATTTGCGACACACTCTCAGACGCAAACTTCACTGAACTGTCTCTTTTAATTCTATCTAACACAAAATCAGACACAGACGGCTAATTTCCTGCTACTATCTAAAATATTTTTCAATTATTTTAAAACGATTTCGTAGCAATTTTTTCATGTTTGGAAGGAAAAAATTAAATGCCTTAAGACTGTTTATTGAAGAATATTTAACTGAGTAACTGAACTGTTCGATAAAATACAACTGAACTGTTCGGTATTTTTATAAACGCTAAATTAAGTATCCACCTCCATTTCAAAGCTCGAACACTTAACCCATTAGGACTTACACACAACAGTTTTCGCGTAAAATCATTTTTTGAATTCTGCTCATATTTTGCACTTTTAAACGGGAGTTCCTCTTCAATCTTTCTACATAAATGTCCCATAGGCATTTCAGTGTAATATATTTAAATACTCTTCTTTGAATGAATTATTAACAAAAGAAGATCACATAGACTTGGTTAAAATTGTACAAAAAATCCTAAAATGCACTGGTCTTTCAAGAAAAAGGAGTTTATTTGAAACTGAGACTTTTCCTATTTCTTTGTTGAAGATTTGGAACCTTCCAAAGTATGAAAGCGAGTGACAAAATGATGAAAAAATTGGAAACACAAAGAACTCAAGAATAAAAATTATGTTTTTAAAAACTACGTCAAAATAACTCTTTGATTGTATCTATACCTATTTATTTTGCAAATATATGGCATTGCTGAAATAAAAACATTAAAGTGCAGAAATAGGCCAGATTCAATACTTAAAACAATTTCTTATACGTTGTAACTGGTAGAATTTGGCTCAACTTAGTCGCCTCGGGCTAATCTCATGCAAAAGAAATGTAGTTCAATGATGTTGAACTTCCTAGTAGCAGAAAACGCTTTCTATAAAATACTGTATAACTAGTGACTCTGTACTAGGGAGATAAATGTCCATTTAAGAAACATGTTTTTTCTTTAAATAATTACGAAATAATTTTGAACTGTCTGCGAAAAACGTTTTAGAACAATCATGCTACCTTTTTCTATGTAAGCGTGAAAATAAAAACTATAAAAAATACTTTAAAAAATATCACTCAATATCAATTTACTTTAAAAAATATCAAGCGTACTTCTTGATATTTTATACGCTGAAAATAAATTATTATGCGTATTTTGCTCCGTGTATGTTTGTGATATATCCTTTTGTCAGTTTTTAATAACCTTGGAATACAATATCTGACAGCAGGATGTTTTCATGATACCGTAATCCTCTAAATGCAGCAGAAGGGAGGGAGTGAGACTATATTTAAGTATTATTATTTTGGCATAAAATTAAATGTAAAAAATATTGCTTATTTTGTTAGTTTTTTGGAATGATTTGAACTCATTTGTTCTAAAAGCAAATGTAAGCCTTTTTCTAATAAAAAAGGGGAAAAAATTGCATAAACTAACCATAAATAATCAAAAGGCTGAATCATAGAGAGTTATAATTGCTTTAATGAAAACTAAAAACCCTTTTTCTTCAGCAAACATATAAACATTGTAATTATATTTGGAAGGGTAGGGCAGATATTCTCTTTCGAGCAAGATTTTATAACTGACTTCTTAGCTGAGTTAAGAAAATTTAAAAATTCTTTCCTTTTAATTGAAAATTTTCAAATTATGTCATGAAACATGTATTACTTTCGAACATACCAACGGCAGTCATATTGTAATCCACTTATTCAAGGTCATAGCTTAGTTTTTTTTTTTTTTTTTTTTTTTTTTTTTTCAAATACTAGTAAAAAGAATTCACAGTAAACAGCATCATTTTACTCTAAATCAGTGATTCCTAACGGGTTCGGTATTGACCTCTTGGGAGTTTTATTAAATTTTAAGGAGGATCGATGAGGATCGAGGGGTGGATTGATGGTCGACAGCCGAATATGCGCCGGTAATTGAACAGCATAATCAAGACCCCACTGATTACAAAAATTTATTAAGAAAATTGATAATTAATTGTTTGTAGATGTAAAGTTGTATCATGTAACGAGGAAGGAAATCACATGAAACGATATACGGGGAAAATCCCCTAAAATTATTTAAATTATTTTTAAATAAATAATATTGTTTTAAATATAAAAATTTTTATGCAGTGAGATACAAATAGTGCTACTACAACTTTTTATATTGCAGTAGCGTAATATAAAAACGTAAAACGCAAGAGCACAAGAAAACATAATAAAAAATACAAAGAACGAAAAACAAGAAACAGGTTGAATATTTTTGGACGAGAGGATTTAAGGCTTAAACAATTTTATGCCAAATATTAAAGAAAAATTGTGTCAATACATCAAGTTCAGCAATCACATTTATTGAAATCAAACTTTGTGCGATTAAAATCTATGATTTTGTTTTTGAGAACTTGTTTGTAAAATTACATTAAAATAATAATAATACAAAAAATAATAAAATATGAATCTAATAAACCATTTTTTCAAGGCTTCTGTTCATATTATTTATCTAATTGTTATCTCTAAATTATTTATGTGCAGTAGTTTGTGTTACGATTATGTTGTAAAGAAAAATGAAGGAGGACTATAAAAGAAAACCATTCTTTTGGGTCGATGCAAGAAACGTTTGGGTACCCCTGCTTTAGAAAGAGCGTGTAAATAAGGTGTGACTATTCACTATTTGCGGTTGTAAGATTGGTTAAAATATAAGCCAGAGATTACATAAAAAAAGCTGAGAAACACTTTTAGTTATTTCATATACATCCAAACATATGAGGCAATGCCTCGGCAACACGGTTACAACGAACACCAAGGGAATTGAAAGTATTACCCCGTTTCATCCGTGATAAATTAAATCTTTATGGGTCCATCAAGCATATTAATTCCTCATAATTTGTTGCTATAGATCATATTGCATCCACACTCCTTGTAACCAGATCCAATTGCATTTGCATTCTTGATAAAAGAAAAATCGGATTTATCTAAAATTTAGGAAATGAATGTGTGATACGAATTCAGTTTTTTCTTGCAACCTTTTTTCGAAGGGAGTGGGAAAAAAGAGTAACAGAGAGAGATCTGACTGCATGACCCTGCAGTCAGGTACTGCATCGCACTGCAGATCTGACTGCATGGTCTAGCGTAAATATTTTCTTTTATTTACCAATAGTTTATCACATGTCTGAATGAAAGTGGGGGTAATAATTTCGGTGTCCTTAAAAAGGATTCTAGGAACCTTAGAGTTTTAGTTATATCTAAATGAATGTAATTTAGCTAGCTTTACTCTTAAGTTACCCTGTTAACAAAATTTATTCATCCCTTTACTATTAAATTAATGATTTCCTTAATAAACCTAATTATAAGAATTAAAAAACTGCTTACATACTCATTGCATTTTACATAAGTGCCCTTTTAAAAAATAGGCTTTTAAAATCTATCATTTTAGTAAATTATCTAGTCATTCCATCTTCGACTGTAGAGAATTATTGACTAAATGGAAAATGATATTCTTTATCCTCCAAATCTTTTATGCCTTCTCTTGTGGACTTAATAACATTTTCGCCTCTACTTTCTTATTCTCCCTTAAAACATTATAACAAATAATATTTAGGTACTTCAAAGTATTATGATTCCTCAAATTTTTAATCTTGGTTGACTTTTCACGCCAGTGATCTACTGCTGTTAATCTCAGCAAAGCCTTTAATCTGCGAAATTACTGCTTTTCATTCTCAGAATCTATGATGGATGTGGTTTTCATTTGTACCCTCTGAAACAGGATGCAGTTCTACATTTGCATATTTTTGGGCTTTAATCGAAGATCGGAACACAAACTTGCTTTGATGATCTCCTTCGTGTATCAGAAAGTAAATTAAAAGTATCACCCAAGCTTAAAAATTAATAAGAATTCAATGAAAAAACATTAAAGCATTCAACGCTTGGACATGAGGAAATAACAGAAGATGATACATAGATAAAACGCACGCGATGTTATCGATTAAGAAAACTGCCTCACTATTTTGCTGCTCCATCAGGGCTTCTGTTAGCAGATTTGATGATAGGAGCTTTTTTTTTTTTTTAAATTGGGCGTGTTGGCTAATTTTCGGAAATCCGCTTATAGTCGAACAAATCTTAATGCAATTAAATTTCGAATTAAAAAGAACATTGATAAACACAAGCTAAAATTTTGACTTTAAGTCTTATGAAAGAACTATTCTTCTTTTTTATTACGTTTAAAGAATGAAAATAAATTATAAAAGCAAAATAAATACTTAATATGTGTGTGTGTGTGTGTGTTTTTCGGTGTTACTTCATTACTATAAGTAATATTACTACGAATTATTAGATTCCCTTTGCTCTTGCTACGGTGTTTTGATGAGCAAAATAATAATAATTTATAGTAAAAGAATTAATAATAAGTTTCGAAGATGATTCATTTACTTCTAATAAGTACGTCTCTTGCGCCTCCTCCCAACCGATATAGTGGTTACCATCGCTGACTGCCGTGCGGAAGTGTCCGTGTTCGAATCCCGGAGAAGGCATGGATGCTTGGAAATATATAATGTCGGTGCAGCATGGCGTTACTTAAGTATGCAGCGAGCCGAAGGTCCTCTCGTGTGGTTTGGTGGAAGAGAGGAGGGATGGGAGACCCTCGGACCAGTCCCCCCCCCCGGGGTGCTCTCCATCAAAACTGGGGGTCGGAACTGAGCTAAATAGCACTGTCACCTGTAAGGTGTTCAAGTATCCTGCGTACAGGCGTATCTTGCGCTCCTTGCCACGAGGAATTTCGTGGGGCTGATGTTGCTGTCACACAAGTGAGCATAAGTAACAACAACAACGTCTCTTGCTCTCAAAACTGTAGAGGGCCAAATATACACATTTCATAATTGCCTCCAAATATACATACATATATAATGAGAATAAAAGTTAAAATAATTTTCTACAAATATTATAGATTAATAAGTGACCTGAGAAAGCATGTAAAAACCGAAATTCATAAGCCCTAATAAAAAGATATCCAAGCAGAAATGAAACAATAGTTAAAAAGAGCTATTCAAAATAAGCTTAATGAAAACTAACCCCCCAGGAGGAAAACTTTTCGCCGAAATTTATTTCACCATAAGATCAGATATTCGTCAAGAAATTTAAAAACAAAATTATGATTTTACTTCGATAGTACGCCTGTTGAGCCCACCAGCGGCTGAGAGGCAAAGTCTCTGAATATTGTTAGTTCGGTCCCGGGTTCGAATGCTGGTGAATGGGCTGACTGAATGAGCATTTTCCTGGTTTTCCCCCACGGGTGAATGGGCTGACTGAATGAGCATTTTCCTGGTTTCCCCAATGTGTAACGTGTGTACGAATCAGTTTTCGTTAGAAAGTCCTCCATGAAGGTCTCCCTCTCTATAGCCTCGAATGCTCCGCCATAATAAAACTAAAGCAGTATTACTGTTGTGGTGGAAGTAAATATAGATTGTTACTGCTGTAAAATATTTAAAAAAGGATTCAAAATTGACATTATGAAAATTAAAAATTCTGTCGGAATTTCATTTTTATGATACTTTATAGAAGTTTAAAAACATAATGTTTTCATAGACATTTAAAAACAGCGTTTCAAGCCTGTTAAAAGCTTTCTCCTGATATAGGAGAATGTAATAATGATCAAATAAATAAGCGAGAAGTTGAGAAAAAAATTAGAAATTCGTCTAAATAGTACTGCTGTGAAATTGCAAAACAAATAATAAGTAAAATAAAGTATCCGAACAAAAACAGCCGAATTCGTCTAAAACTGTCATAGACAACAGTTTTAGACAAATATATATAGATATATATATATATCCATATAATACAAAATAAATTAAGATAAATAATACGTTTAAAATTTATCCCATAAACAAATAAATAAATAAAACAGGCAAACTACACAACAGGCATTCTGGCAAACTACGAGAAAAAGGGGGCAAAACATGTCAAAAACAAAAATGATCTAAGAAATTTGCATCTTTTAGCTACATCATATCAGGGGGTTGGTGCAACGAAATAAGTAAACGTGTCAACCTGCTTCTGAACCAAAAATACGCGAATTAAAGTTTAAAACTTAAAATAATCTCAGAAACCCATAAATTAATCTGTGTCTTTATCAATCTAACCCCTACAGGCCAAAGTAAAAAACTGCAAAGTTATTTTGGATTTGTAATCCAGGTAATTCGTTGATTTTCCCTTTTTACTTTTACAAAATAATTCTTTTTTTTTTTTTTAAATTGCAATCTATTTAATGCTGCGGTGGGCATTTTTTTCTAATTATATTTGTTATTAATCAGTTTAAAATTCGTAGTTTATCTATATACATTACTTAGAACATTGCAGGCTCAGCAACGGTATTTTGCTACCAAACAGAACGAATTCATATACATTTAATGAATATATTTAACAATATTTTAATAATAACGAATGAATATATTTTATTTCAAAACTTTTGTTGCCCTAATTTTTCAGATTTTAAGAACCAAAACCATTCCTCTTTGTATCATTTTATTTTTATTTTTATAATTTTAGTTCAAATTTTCAAATGTTGGATTTTTTCTAAAGATTTTAATTCGACCTGTGTAGAGACATTAGGTTATTTCGCAGCAGGAGACATGAAAAATGAGCAACGCCTTCGCCGGGAATCGAACCACACCACGAACCTCTCGGTTACGCGTCGAGCATGCAGACCACTAACACCACGAAGGCATGCGAAGAAGGCGGGAGAAATACCTTATATACTCCCCCTTTTAAAGGGCGACTGGGGTTTTGGGGACCCAGTCGCCAAATCCGGGTGGTAGAGAATCATCATCCACCACCTTTTTTAGTTCGGGCGCCAGTGTAGAGACATTAGGTTAATTACAAGCAGGAGAGATGAAAAATATGCATTGCCTTCGCCGGGGATCGAACCACGGACCTCTGAATTACCGGCTCAGTGTGCTGACCATTACACCACGAAGGCACGCTAAGAATGTGGGAGATATACCTTATACCTGTACGAATTCAAAATTTACACATACTTTTATTTTTTAATCTATTAGATTGCTCATATTTGCATGTTTTGTTTTGCTTTTTGAGATCGGTTTTCTCGAAATAATAATATTTTTAAAATTTGTTTATGTTTTTGATGCCATAATTTTACAATTTTTTACAGTTAGACCTGTAGGGGTTCGACTGATAAAGATACAGATTACATTAATTGTTCTTGAGATCATTTTAAGTTTTAAATTTTAATTTGTGTTTTTCATGGTTCAGAAACAGGCTGATTTATTTATTACTTTCGTTGCATCAACACCCTGATGACGATGCAGTGAAAGATGCAAATTTCTTATTTCAGTTATGGTTTTGACATGTTTTACCCCTTTTTCTTAAAGTTTGCCAGTGTGCATCTGCCCTATTTTTAGTCCAAAGGGCTTTGTCCCTGAAGGACTATTGTTTTCGTTTAGCAATTTTGTGCCGGAAACATTAAAAGTCTGAATCACTTTTCACACTGTTGCCACCAAATCTTGCAGCGCTCTATTATATGTAAAGAAACTAAATAATGAAGAATCTGCATAATGTATGTATATTTCTTCAAATGTGATAAAACAACGGTACCTAGAGACATCCAATTTGGAATAACGTACGTTTCCACCCATCTGGAAGCCGAATTTGGAATTTGTTTTATTATCTATTTCATATTTTGTAAAACTTTAACGAATTTTTGATTAACAAACTCAAACGATTTAAAAGCGAGCAATGGCAATACTCTAGGGGGGGAAACCTTTTTATCTAAAGCGCGCGGAACTGTGTATCGGAAATTCTAAAGATATACTCACTTTAAAATTATTTTGCGATATTGCTGTTGAACTGAATTTTATGGTTTAAGTGCGAAGAATGTGATATTTAATAAATAAAGGTAACAGACAAAACGTTAGAAAAACGCCCCTTTGGACGTAATTTAAAATCTGAAACCTTTCCGATTTTTTTTTTCTTTGCATACGTTTATTCTGAATTAAGCATGGGATCAATTTTAAACGTATTAGTTATTTTATTTTGCATTGTTGTCACCACCTGTTGCTGCTATTAGGTTTTGAGCTGCTTTTTGTTCTGTATTTATTCTTGTAGGAGTTCCTCATTTTTTCTTTAAGAGAAAATCGTATCTGAAAATACACTTTCGTTATTCTTTAAGCTAAGCAATCGCAAAGTGGTTAATATTTTGAACTTTTCTTTTTTTTTTTTTTCCACTTATGAAAGTATACTGTTCCATAATCTATGCACATAAAGCAAACAGAATTCGCTTATTTTTACGTTTAAAATAAAATACTTTAAAAATTGTAAGGATATAAAAGACCTGCATATGCAAATTTCCAAAAATTTTCACTCAATAAAAAATATTGGTAAACACTTGTTAATTACACTTACATCTTAACACTTTTTAAATCTTTGCAGGGTATTTCATTTTGTTTACAATGGTTTTAGAATATGTAACCTTGAAATGTATTTCGTAAAACGGTTAATTTCATTTGTTAACACAGATAAATATTTCAAAAAAGTCAAATGATTAGAACTTCTTTAAAAGAAGAGATGCCGTCATTTGCTCAATTACTGCTATGTGAATTTTAAGTTTCGGTGATTTAATTCATCTTTGATATAAATATGACGATATTAAACACCTAAAATTGGCGAATCCTCTCTGAAAATTTGCATTTTGGGTGTCTTATGGAAAATACACAGATTTAAGAAACTTTTTGTAGAATTTTAGGGCAAAAACACACTAAAAAAAGTTTTAAAAAGTTCGTTTTTATTTTTATTTATTTATTTATTTAATAAAGATAACCAGAAAAATACCTATTGGCATTACCTGCTGAAAGGATTAAGTACAGGTATCAAAAATATATCTTTTATTTACTGGAACTATTTTCGGAACGATTAATTTAAGGATTTTTTAATCTTCTTAAAGACAGTCAGAAAAGATATTACTGGAAGAAGTGCTTAGAAAGCGACAAATATTGTTGTCATTGATTGTTTTCTCAACAACTTCTCCACTTTGTCACTAAATAAATTGACAAAAGCATGTCATTAATTTCATTGCTGCGAAAGAAAATTTTCAAATTTTATTAAAAAAACAGCATTTGTAAATTAGAATTTAAGTAAAGAACTTAAAACGAATATCTTTGCAGTCCTTGAATGTTTTGCCTTTTAAACTTTTTGTTTGCTAAACACTACAACGAATGTTTCCAGCAATTATTTAGTTTCAGTAACAAAATTTTTTCTTTTAAGTTTTTAATGTAGTAAAACAAAACACTTTTGAAAGAATATTGCCACATTAACAATATTTAGCATTTCTTTATGTACTTAATGTATATATGCAAATTTAAAATATTATACTTATGTAAGTGAATCCAAGTTTAGGCACTTATCTAAATAACAAAGCATATGTCAAAAAATATCTCATGCACAGCTGATTATAAATTCATGTCTTATTTCTTAAGCATTCAAGCATTCTCACATTCAAATTTCACGCAACAGTCTGGATTTTTATTCGTAGGTCATTTTTCAGGTCATCTGGTTATCGGTAAAAATAATGAAAAGAATTCGAAAAAACCTAAAAGTTCCGGAAAAACTATAAAAAAAAGGTCAAATTTTAAAAAAAATTAATTTTCTAATTATGCTTAGCAATATTTTAAAGTTTAATATTTTTCTAAATGCAGGATATATGCATCTTAAAATTAAAATCAAAGAGAGTGTTTATAGCAAAAAACCTTATAGATTTTCTGTCCTTAATCACCAGCCAATCAACAAAACAAAAATACTAACTGTATATGCTTTAAGAAAATGCAGTAATTTATAAAAAGTAAATGTCAATGTTCCCGGGTTGCTTGGTATATAAAAAATTTCTTTAATACATCTATTCGTTAAAAGTGTATTTTTTGCATTGATAAGCATTTAATATTTCAAATGATCAGAGCGTAAAAAAGTAAACACAAAATTTAATACTAATATTAAATTTACACTCATTCATTAATATCTTTGCTGGTAAAATTTTGCTTCTTTTAACAAATCGCCTTATTCGGTAAATTATTTGAAAATTTACGTAACAAAGCAAATGATCGTAGAGTTTTTTTAACGAAGCAAATAATATTTTCCATTAAAAGAAATATTCTTCTTCCATGAGTATAAACGCTGCTGTGCCAACAATACTCTTATTTTATATTTATCGTAATGGTTTTCTTTGATCCTGATAATAATACTGCTCAGTAATTAATCTCATTTAAATCTAATACTGAAACAGCAAGTCCACAAGCAGTTTCTGTTACGGACAGAAACAATAAGCCCAATAAGTCCGGCTGAAACAATAAGTCCACAAGTAGTTGCTCTTACAGATACCTCGCTAGAGCAAGTACTCAAATATAAGATTAGTTTCAAGGTTCAGAATTTCTGTGCTATAAAATTTTTAAAAAAACTGAAAATTGAGTAACTTTATCACTTACAAGAACACATATTTAACACTTACAAGAACTATTTTTCAATATTAAAAGAAAGTTTTTAAAGTTTTTCGCAGTATTCCTTTCATAAATATCAGGTGATATCAAGTCATTTTTTTAACGCTTGTTGGTCGTATTCATTGCATCATTTCTACGCATTCTAAGACCAGGAAAAGAAGCAATGTAAAAAGTAAAGTATAAACTATGACTTTCTATAAAATTAATATAATTATTCATGTTGGTATTAGTGTTAGAGTTTGTATTCGAAATCAAACCTTAGATTATAAGGACACTTTTTCCCCTTCATAATTTATCAATGAATTCTTTATAGAGTTACAAACACAGTTCCTAAGAAGATCGCAAAATTTCCCGTTCACAAACCTTCACGTTTAAGTTTTTCCTACCCTAATTCCTAATTAATGCTAAGTTTTTACTGAAATTGATTTTAAAAAATTATAAGCTTATTTTGTGAAAGTATTAATTCTGTAACTATTCGCAATTTAAAACCTTTTATCATTCTTAATATCAGAAAGGACTAAAATTTTCTATTCAGTTTATTTTTAATAGTACAAAATATGAAACTGATTCCAATTAAATTAATCCAATGTAATTAGTTTACTGATAAACAGAATATAAAAAGAAGTTTCTATCGACTGCTTAATGTTACTATCCATTCAGCTATTCCAATCAAGTTATAGCCTTGAGCAACTGATTTAAATAGTAAATTTAATGCGTAAAAGAAATGAATAACTAGTTGCACAAAGGATTTTACAATTTTAGCCTATTTAAGTTGATGCATGAGCATAAAATTTTAAATGTCAGCACCCTGTTATTCCTTGACAGCATTATTTAATTTTGTAACCATAGGATTTTATAGCATGGCTTGTTTAATGCACTAAATAGTATTCTTAGATACACAAGAATTAGGTATTACAGATAGACAGATATTAGACAGATATTAGCGTTAGATATTATAGATTAGGTATTATTATAGACAGAAACATGATACAAGAAGCAATTCAAATGTTATCTTTTATCTTAAATCATTACTTTATTTTTTTGCATTAATTTATGTTTTTATTTTGATTAAAAGAATGAAATTCCATTTTACTCTGAATCTTGAGTACGCTTAATCAACAGATTTGGAGCAAAAATACTAAATATTTGCTTTTTTCGAAATTTCTTACTAGTATTTAACAGAATAAAATTTAAAAATTAAAAATGATATGCGCGAACTATGAAACTGTTGATCTGACGTGAAGAAAAGCACTTTTTCCCGTTCTAATCCTCACATATGTTATTAATTAGAAGCTTGAAAGATTCTTCGTTAGTATATTTCGTTGCAATCAGAAGGTATTAATTTGCTGCTTAATTTTCATAAATAAATGCTTGCTAGGTAATTGGAAACACTTAAACAAATGAACAAAGATACCTAGACGAATTTAGAGTAAATTTTCAAAAATTCTAGTAAAAAACTAATACTAGTAAAATCGAAAGTTATTCATTATAATTTTCTTATATAAGTGTATTTAAAATACGTTTTATTCTATTTGTTATTTTGCTCATCAAGAAATTATATGTTAGTTGATTCTCTGTGAAGGTAAAACGATATGTTATTTTCGTAGCAGGAAACAATTTCTTCAGCAAAGCAGGGGAACGTTGCTAACAAGAAAAAATAATTTAAATTAACAATTGAAGTGCTCGATTCATAATGAGCAAAACATATGTAATCGCGGACTTCTGAAATGTAAGCAAGCCCTTAGGATTCTAACTGAAGACTTTTCGTTAATTAAAGATCTAAAGTGAGCTATCGAATCATATTTCTACAAAATACGATTGCGGCTGTATTATATTCATTATGCTGATGATGCTTATTACCAAGTATCAAAACATGAGTTTATCATCAATATATTGAATATGATATGGCCTTTTATGAACATGAGAATCAGGTAAGGAACTAATTTTTTCATTTTAACAAGAACTTCGAAAATTATTTCTTAGTTCTTTTAGCATTTAAATGTACCATTTGTGAAGAAAAGAATTATGCATAACGCTGAACTTTGTGGCAATTTTTACTGCATAAATATGTTCTGAAGAAAAGTCTATTGCTAAAAATTGCAGCAGAGGCTTTGAAGATCCAGCAGCTGTTTTACGTCGGAGAAAGCCGTAATTTTATGGCAAATATTTAAATATGGAGAACATTTAGGCAAACCTGAGCTTCCTCAAATACGCACGTGAGTAGCTCATTCCAATATTTAACACAAGAATGGGAAAAAAGAAATGCGCCTGTTTAATAATTAGAAGCATAACTGTTCCTGATGAGGATGTTCTGCATACATTAAGAGGAAAAGTATTACATTATATTACATAAAGCACATTTCATATAATTATCATTGCAATCTATTCTTACAAGCTGATTTATACTTTAAACTCCTTCATCTTTCTCTCTTTTTCCCTTCCCCTTTTTACTATCCTAGAGGTAAACCAATAATTATTTCATTCTAAAATTTTACGAATGCGTTTCCTTTGCTTTTTACATTTTTAGCTCTCTCACCACATAGTACTTTTTATTTTGAAAAGAAATTTTTTCTACAAGTAAGTATTGCATGTTAGGAAATGAAATACTACATAAATAATTTGAAACCTCTTAATAAAACAATTATTTGTTTCATTAAAAGATCCAAACTATTCATGTAGCTCCTGATCAGTATTTGGTCAGCTAATTTAGATGTTAAAGTATTTAACGCTGTCAAATTCCTTTATATCTTCAGAAAAGATGACTGCAATTCTAGCCTACTATATACTGATGTATTGGAATTAAATTTTTAAAAACATATGCCACAATTTTTCTATCTGCTGTTGCATTTGAGAATATACAAACAAGTATTTAACCAAATTTTTTATGCTGCAATAAAATTTTACTCTTCACTTTAGCAGAATTAGGGAAAATCAAGATTTGTTTTTAAAAATAGCCCATACGCTTAAAATAAAATTTAGTTTATTAACCGGCTTAATTTAGAATGATAGGAGTCGTGAGTAATGAATTTTTCTTTTATCTCAGGCCGCATATGGAAGATAAGGTGGATTTATTTTGTTAATAGGTTAGCCGTTTTTCATGGGTTGCAGTGCGGTAAAAAATGTTGAAATATTAATTAGATAAGTTGTCTTTACCATATTAGAAAATGAGCATTGCCATACAAAATACTCACATAATGTTTTTTTTTAAAATTATTCTAAGTAAGAATACTAGTTGGACCTTCCAGCATTTGTTCACGTTTTGCAACGAACCAAGTGGATGCCCTAATGGAATTTCTTTTTCTTTCTTTAGAACTTTTACCACATATCTGGTTTCACAACTGCTGTATAGTATTTCCGTATTTCAGTTCACATGAACAAAATTCGTATAAATACATTTCACTTAAAATTAAATCACGAATTACTTTACATTTATTGAAGAAAATGGAAGAAAAAACTAATACTCAGGTAGAAGTCTTTAAATCTTTTCTGTAGTTAAAAGTGCAAAATACTTCCTAATTTAAATATTTAGAAATTCATTCAAATGCATTAATTGCACGAAATTCAGTGTAGAAAACCAGTTTGCTTTCGAAATTAGATTTCAAAATTAAAAGAACGTCGAAGGATTTTAGGAATCGGAGTTTTGAGTACAGGCCATACTGTTGCATAATGTTCACATTTATTTTCTTCAATTCTGTTTACAGTTTGAAGGAAATCAAAGAATTATAAAGAAGAAAAAGAGTCCAAATACTCTTTACGAGGAAAAATTTCCAAAATGTGTGTAGGACACGCAAAAGATGAAAATCCTTTTAATTATAAGAATTAGTATATTCTTTAGAAACGTTTCATGTTCTGTATTTTTGAATGAAATATATCAAGAGAAAACAAATAATCGTTAGCTTAAGAGGTACAGTGTCTTTGAATTATTCATTAACAGAAAAGTGGTCAAATAGCAATATTAAATCTATAATTTTTCTTAGATATTAGCAACAAGGCAATACAGCCCTTTACAATTAGTATTCGTTTTTTAAAATTACTCACACAGCTATTTACTTAAGAAATATCGCATTTCATTTGACAAAAATCCCTGAAAATGTTATTTTTATTAACTATGTTTTAACTACAGCAAAGAATTTGGGTGCTGGCAGTGTACAACTCATGGCGAAAACAAAACAGTTAACATTTAAATAGACATAAATGTATATATTGTTTTTTTAACATTATAGGATTTTTCTTTTACTTAATTAACAAGTATTTGTTTAGAAGCCTTTAATTTCCAGAGAGTGCACGACTAATTAAAGTGCAGGTAAACTAGCTGTGTATATATATATATATATATATATATATAATATACAAAGATAAGTATAAAAACAAATTTATCTGAAATTATAACTTCTCCTTCAATATAGTCATTCAGTCTCTGGAAATTAAAGTCTTCAAAACTAATATTTTCAAGCTAAGAAAAATCTTTCCTCTGTTCTTAATTTAATGACGAAGAAAAGAAATATGCTATTTATAAAATAGTTTATTGGGAAAAGCTTGTAGTCTATTAAAATTGTAAACTGAAATGATCCTCATAACATGATTACACTTTAAACTGCTTAAAGAAAATTCAGTTAAGGTGACAAACAATTGACATTTTCTTTAATTAACAACTTAAAATGAATTACGTAAAAGGACTAAACATGTGAAATAAGCTCCGTATAACAAACAGAAAGATTATTTGGTAATAGGTTATCAAACAGTGGTCAGTTTATTGTTAGGTGAAGTAACGCCAGGGAAAGAAATTGAAAATTACTTCAGATGAAGAGCAGAACTTTAATCGAATTTCACTTACGAATGTCAAAAGGCTTCTGTACCTTCTAAATTCTTTATATTTTTATTACACATTAGTCAATGAAATTTTCCGTGATCAAGTGATGAGTGTTTAAGATGCTATTATAAACTTACTTTTATTAGAGATTAGCAAAATTTAAAACAATTTGAGCAACTTCTTTTCATCGAAGAAAAGTTTTTAAACAATATAATACCAGTTGCTGAAATCTCTTCCAATTTTCAGAATATGAAAATGCGGAACAAAAATAAGTACTCTATTATTAATATAGTACAACTTGTAAGGCAAGTAAAAATCTTAGGAATAAATTAAAATCATAACAAAGATCTTTAACAACTGAAAAAGTGCCAAAGATTTCATTTCTTAATTCTGACCGTTTATTAATTTGCCTTATACGTATTCAGATTATTTACGAATTTTTTAATTCAGACTGGTTATGGATAAAAGCACAAATTTGTATTATTAGAACATAACTTATTGGCTTAAAATTATAATTTCTTAAGATAACCATCCTTTACAAGCTGGAACTATGGATTTAAACACCTGACTGAAAACAGGAAAGTTATAATGAGAGAGAAGATGTAAAATTTTCCTTAGAATGAAACTTCAAGCAATTATGCTTTTTAAAGTAATAAAAAAAGGATTTTCAATTTGTGAGTTTTTAATTTCCTAGTGCAATAAATTAAACACCACATTAAATTCATAATAAATTTCTAATGCATATCTAACTATGAAAAAATATCATTTCAAACATACTTGCCTTTTTGGTTTAAAATAATAAATAAAAAAAAAAGAAAGAAATATTCCCATAATCAGTGTGAGTTGTCCATGTGATCTTCAAGAAATCGGAAAAATCATGCTAACGATCGCCGCCCGATATCGAAGGAAAGGATGTGAAGACGTGTTAACTTGAGAAAGCATCCTTGAAGTTTAGCAAAATAAAGTGCTAGTCACTAGGTAAGGTTATTGCCTTCCAAGTGAACCTGGCCCCGACTGCCGTCTTTGCACCTTAGTGCGACGGGTAGTTGGTTGAAAGGGGCCCCTTGCTATCAGAACGATGAACGGTAAGCAACCACTCAATAACCCCCTCCTTTCTGGGATACGGAAGAGAGCTATATTTTTTTTACCTATCCAGCTGCCTGCGCAAGTATTTCCTGTTATGAGTCCAATGAACTCTTTCGTTCGAACCTTACCGTTCTGTCAATTCCGATACTTACCTAATGAAAGACTTCTGAACTCATATTAAAAAATTAAAAACTGAGAGGTGTGGTACTTGACTTATGGAAAAGAAAAAACATTATTTTCGCTTGCAGGGTAATGTTGCGTTTTTTTATTATACTGCTGAAACCCATACCTTTGCGTTTTCACTTTCATTTAAGATTTAAGCTACCGTGAATTTTCATCAATTTTTAATTAATTTAATTGTTGTACTCCCCCCCCCCGAATTCATAGGAGACTGAATTCGTTGATTACAATAAACATTTGTATTTGGTCTGTAGTTTTAATATTTTTTTTTATTATTTAATATATCAGAATTACTTTCTTATTTATTTTAGCACCTTTATGGATTAGGAATCTAATATATCATTCTGTACTAATGAACTAATGAACATAGTCTATACTTTCAGCTAATTACTTATTTATTATTTATTTTAAATACAATAAAATTATTTTATGATCCGCTATCTTCAACTAACGCTAATTTTATTTTTTATATATTTGAATAGGAAATAGAAGGGATATTCTCTGGTGATTTTATAATATATCTACACAGAATTATTATTATTAAACGAAAACAAAACCTTCCTTAAAACGTACTCAGTCCTTTCGAAATTTTTAACTAGAAAAGTATTTATATATAATTTAAGAATATTTTCATGTGATCACGCTTTTTACAACCAGGCACGTTCATGAGGAATGACTAATTTTAACGAGATGTATTTGCTTTTCCGCGTTGCTTAGAATTGAATTCATCTTTTAGCATGATCCAAGCCTTAATAAAAGTAGTCATGTTACTTATTCGTCACTCTAATTATAATTAACAGCACTTAAGAACTGTAGTAAAAACCGGTAAGAATAATAATGAAGGAACTGAGTAAGAAAATATTTTCCATTCATTATGTAATTTAAAATCGCCCGAGAAGTGAATTAAATCACGTTTTAACGTAATCTTCCGTAAAAGTGGCTCGATTGCTGCTGCAACAGAAATTTTTAAAAGAGGTTTTGTAGATGTAAGTAAGAAGTGATGTTGCTTAAATTTTGCAAAAGTTTTTTCAATCAAAAAAAATTTTATAAGCCACTGCAGCTTAAAACTAAAAATCAAAATGAAAATGTTATTTTTCAAGTTTAAAAGTTTAGTTATGACGTTGAAGGGGTAATTTTGATAATTTTCTTTGAGCTGTTTAAGTTCCCATAGTTTAGCTTTTAAATATATTTCTGATTAAGCTGTATCCCAAATTAGGATAAAATTATTAATTAATGCACATCTTTAAAAAATAAACTAAGAATATAATTTTTTCTAGCATTCGCATTTTGCAACATAGATGTATCAATTTCTTAAAATAACTATAAATAAAGCCAGCAGCAAGTAAAAAAATCAAGTTATGAATCATGGTATTGAAAGAATAAATTATAGAAAAATCATAATATGATATTTAAAAATTTTGGGATATGACATTTCTTACATTAAAAGAAAACATTTAAAGAGTTTACCAATTTCTCGCTTTTCTTCCTTATTCCTTTATACCGGTGGAAAGGACATGTTAAAGACATGAAAAAAAAAGTCGTGTTAGTTCGAGAAAGTCTGTTTTAGTTTTCTTTTCTAATGTGTGTTTTTTACACTTTCCTTAAAATCAAAAGAATTGCAATACTATTTTTTCCTCTGTTTCACCGAGTATCTCCTGCTATTATTAATGGGCAAAACTTGATGCCTATTACAACTGTGTTTACTTCTAGTTTCAGGTCTATTCTTTAAATCATTTTCCTAGTTAAGGTCAACAGCAAATAGAAAAGAAAATTCGGATCATTATTTAAGTGTAAACTTACCTAATTACAGAAAATTACTTGTCAATATTCTTTTCAATTGACTCATGAAATAAATATTACGACTCTTCAGTATTAAAAAGAAGTACTTACCTGTGACACGGCAATCTGGGATTAGCCATCTGAAAAAAAAAAAAAAATCGAATCTTTTTATAGCATAGAAAGAAAAATTCAGATCTCAGTGCAGATCAAGAAAAGAGCGCTTGCAAGGAAAGCAGCGAGAAAGACGGCCATTGAAGGATCTCTGAATTAAGCGCAACTCGCGCCAAAACTTTCCCTAACTTCGACCCGCCTACTTCTCCCAGAAATTAAACAAAGTTATTATTTATCTGAGCACTCATCCATCATCGATATGTCACTAGAAAGTCTGTTTTAAAACGCTAGGCCTCAGATAGACAGCTGTATTTCCTGTATGGCTATTTAAGGAAATTACAGAAAACAGTAAAAAAAAATTTACAGTTTTTTTAAATGAAACCGAAAAATACCGTGAAAAAAAAATCTCGGTAAGAGCTAAATATAAACAAATGAACAAAAGTGACTTTGAAAAATTTTTGGAAGTTTTATCGAATTGTTTTTCTGAGAACTCTAACTGAAAATATGAACAAATTTTAAAAAAGTCGTCAGTATTTTCACTTCGGATGATGAAAATATAAGTTCAGCATCATGTAAAAGTATGTGTTTCAGAAGTTCGCGGTTGGAAGTCGGTCGCACGACGGGCGGGATACCGGGCGGAGTCCATCGAAATTGCTGCAGCCCTAAAAGAAAAAAAAAGAGAGAAAGCATCTAGCATCCGTTTTTTGGCGGAGCTCCGGTACTCAGGAGAAAGAGGAGGAGGCGATCGATGCAAGCGGAGCATAAAAATCTTCTCCTGTGGGGGTTGGTTCTTGCGCAGACGCCCTGTTCCTCGCTCTTGTTTTGCTTGCCAGAGAAAACCTTCTCTGTGCGCATTTCTTTGCATCCACGCCCTCTGTCGTGCTCCGGCGGAGGCCGCCTGACGTCACGTACTCCCCTCCGCGCACGTGACCCGACGCACCCAATCGCGCACCCACAACAGAGTCGCCCTCTCTCGCCGTGCAGGAGAGAAGGCTGACACCCTCCCCGGATCGCCTTTTTCGCCTGCGACCCCTTTTCTTTGCCGCCTTTCAGTCGAAGTCCGACTCGCATCGCTAGCGGTTGGTGTCTCTACGCGCTCCACCAGCGACCGCCGTTTTATTGGTTCCGGCGCTCTCCCCGCATCGCCACTGGACACTGCGTGACCTTCTAGTCAACCACTCTCTCGTGAATGGAGTTACTGCTATGATCGTCAACAAAAGTAGGTCTCAATCTTTCTCAACCGACCGTGTCTTTCTTCTTCTTGTGATGTTTCTATTCGTTCTTCTTCTTTCTCCTCCTTTTTCCTTTGTTTTAGTTTTTTTTTTTTTTTTTTTTTTTTTTTTTTTTTTTGCCTTCTCTAATTTTTTGTTTGTCCGCCGCGAACTTGTGAGTACGTAAGTCCTCCAACGAATCGTTTCGTTTTGGTTTATGGTTTTATTTCTTATTATCCGAATATTTAAGAACTTTATCTTAACCTACTTGCTGAGCACTTATTACATTTTCTTTCCAATTATTGGACTTCGAAATTTTTTCCTCATTTCCCGATTTTACTTTTCTTTAACTGTCAAAGCACGTCAATTTCATGTCAAAGCTCAAATTTTAATAGCTGAGACTAAATTCTTTAACGGGAGCTGGAGTTTTCAGTTCAGGCGGGAATTTCGAACGTGGGACTTTGACACGTTTCTAGCGAATGATGGTACTTGTGCGGAACACTTCAAAAGTTTTAATTATGTCGCGTGCTAATGCTGTGAAAGTTTATTGGGAAAATATTAATTTCAATCATTCCTAATTTCGAGTTCTGCAGATTAAAATTGTGATGAAATTTATTAAAAACTTTATTTTAAAAAACTGGTCGAAAGAGTAAATGCTTCTTAAACTTCAATGCCTTCTAAGGCTCCCTAAGCTATCTTTTTGTTGATTTTTTGTATTAGACTTGAAACAAAAAAGAAAAAATATTCACTTCTAAATCGGATTCTTCACTGCCGTTCATTAATTCCTCAAAAAATCTATTCTCTTCTACTATACGTATTTTTAAGTCCTTCATATCAATTTAAATTTTTACTTAATTTTTCTTCACCAAAAAACTGACTTAGACTGCGAAAAATTTTGCTTTAGACACTCTAAATTTCTATAAAGAAATGTTTGTGCGGCAAAAGAATATTTATATTAAAATAATTTTCTAAGATAAAATTTTTAACTAAATTTCTTCAATTCCAAATTATTTTCAAAAGCACGATCAAGTTTTTAAATGTGAGACAGAGACTTTTTCTACACAAAATACTATAAAATACTTTGTTTACATTTGATGGCAGGGATTTAAAAGGTTATACTGGATGAACAAGGAGCGCTGGAAGACTTCTCCGCTAGGCAAAAATTTTGCCCGCTTCTGTTGCGTGAAACCAAAAAACGTGGAACGGAATACGATAACGAGAAATGTTTACAATCAGCATCATCCGACGAGCAACGAATGAGTTGTGGATGCGGGCGCCCTCTGTCGACAACTGTGGCATACTCACTCTAACAATCAACGATAAATCACAATTCGTCTTTCATCATCTCTTCACTGATAGTGACATCCATTCAACAATTTAGGGCAAATATTTTTTTGAAATAGCTTTACTTATCACATTAAAAACGAGGGCTAATGTCAAACTTTCAAAAATAATAATTATTATTAGAATGATTTTAACTTAAAGATATTATTCAAAGACACTGTAATGAAAAACTGGGTATTACATGATTCTAAATTTTTGTTCTTTGAAACGTCGGAAAAGAAAGATTTTAGCGTATGTCATCTTTTTTAACCATTCCAGTAATTAATTTTTTTGCCTGGTGCCGCGCTTAAATTTCCAGATTCGTTTCTTCAGCAAATATTGCATTCGAAAATGCTAATTTCATTCAAATGTTTATCTGCTTGATAATGGATAATGTTCAAGAAAAGAAAGATTTTTAAAATACCTAAAAAATCCATGTTTAGTCAATTCTTGACGTTGAAAAGGAACTCGTGAATATTTCAGGTAAATATTATAGCAAATTTTATTACACATAGCATTACATTTAAACCGTTCTGAATAAAACTATACCATTTTATTTAAAGTTATTCTTAAAATCTCATTTTTCGAGTTTAGAGAAGTTTCTGCTGTTATGCAAACCTATAACTTCAGATCTGTTACCACTGAGAGATTTTTATTATAAATTAAGGAAGATAAAATTAAATAACAGGAAAGTGAGATATATGCATGTATAAATATATATAATTGGAAAGACCATAGATAACCTGGCTTATTTCTTAAACTTAATTTTGATCTAATTTAAGGTAAAAACGTCCTATACCTCAAATACGTAACGTGAAATAATAAAATCCCTTTTGCTACCTAATATTAGTGGATCATTTGCCTATTTCTAATTTTAATATCTTTCTTAACTTTCCGTTCCTTTACCTTAGATCTGTTGTTTCTATGAATTCTGTAATTATGTTAGTCTTAAATTCTTTACAATCTTCTCTCACTTCTCCAACTTACTTTTGATCAGTTTTGCAAATGCTACAGTGGCGAAACAGTTTTATACCGAATTATAAGATACGCTCGTGAATGGATTTAAAAGAGATTTCTAAAATTAACACGCTTTTATGGCGAGATATGAAGAAGAAAGGTAAGTGCATTTTATCTTGTTTAATTTGTAAGAGAAAACAAAGCATGAACTTGGAAAATACTAATTAAAATCATTTTTACTGAGCAGGTGCTTGATAAGTACGCCGTATTAGTCTGTTTAAAATGTGTTTTTTTATCTGAACAAAAATCCTTTCCCTAAAGTAAAGAATAAATATAGAAATATGAAAGTAAGAATTGAGAAATGCGAGAACGTCAGTTAATTCATTAATAAACATATCATGTTTTTAAGAAAATAACTTTCCATTTTGAAGAAAACAAAGTTTGATTTTTATGTAATTAAATGACTATTACATGAAAATGTTAACTTGGATCATAATGCTTGAGGTATCTATGGTAAACTATGAAAATGTAAAAGGCGAAGTACGGAAAGCGAATGCACTTAAATTTCCTTACTTGATATACAACTAATATACATTAGTATGGATAATTAACATGCAATTTTCGTACATATATGAATATACATGACAATAACAGAAATCAAATAAACTATCGTTTTAGCAATTAGGTGTTTAATATTAAGCATAGGATGGTGAAAGCAAACTGCATTAATAATGTTTAGTCTTTAGAAATTTCTACTTTTACAAGCGAAATTAGTAAATATTAATCGACATGCAGTAATTAATTACTAAATATATAAATCGGAATTCTGCATATGTGAGCCTAAGTAATTATAAAGTTAAAAAAAGTGGTGTTTATCTAAGTACATGTAGCTTTCGCAAGAATTTTATATTTTGGGATAGTAAATGTAACAGATTCTAATATGACGCCTGATTAAACCTGTTAATGTAATAAGCTGCAAAATACACAAGCCAATTTAAACCATTCATATCTGTATGCCAGTTTAAAATGATTTCTTTAAGTGTTCTGTTGAGATTTTATGAAACATAAACTTAATAAAGGGGTTCCTAAAAAGATTTGCACTTGGTGCCAAGATAAATAAGTAAACAGTGATTGAAAAATTGTGTCATATTCGATCAGAAACAAAAGAAGACAAAATGTCTTTATCAATACTTTATGACAGTTTTTTTTTTACTTTCTAAACTAAACTAATCAATAATTTTCTATTAAGACAAAGAAATTTTTTTTAATTGCTGACCAGATATTTTTTACACACAGAAATATCCTTATAACTTTCATGCAACTTTCCATGTTGTTTCGGTTTTAGAAAACGCTATTTCCCGAATCACTGGAGAATGGAGCTAGTATAAAAGCTGTAGCTTCAATTATAACAAAAATAGGTTTTTTTTTTTTTTTTTCCTTT
>KK115279.1:407809-428806 GCA_000611955.2 Stegodyphus mimosarum | reverse complement strand
CCTATATTAAATGCTCGCGCAAATTAAAGCTCAAGCTCTGTCATTTATATTCATATACACACACAACGCAAGGATGAGTCTCAGGACTGAGCTATATAGAATTTTTATAGCATTTTGGGTTCACTGACATACGATTTATCGTCTGAGTTCTGTGAAGGAAATACGTTTCATGTTTTAATAGTTAAAGCTCAGTCAGTGATCCAAAACAGTTATATAGAATTTTTATAGCATTTCGGGTTCACTGACGTCCGATTTATCCTGTGAGTTCTATGAAGGAAATGCGTTTCATGTTTTAATAGTTAAAGTTCAGTCAGTGATCAGAAAGTATAAGTATTTTCAATGGCCTTTAGAATATTTTAAAATTTGGGCAAACCTTCCATAACTTAAATTTTTTGCTCAAGACCAGCCAATTCATAAATATATGCATATAAGCTACTTGAATCTGACAGCAAAACCTAAGGAAAAGGTGTTTTTAATTGTGATTTGAAGAAGCCATCAAAATAATAAAAGGAAGCAACGCATATGTTTAATGGTATTTGTATTCCTTGTAACATATATTAGCATATTTTCTCGTAAATTTTACGTGACATGTGTACAACATTGCCTGAGAAATTAACTTTTTTTTTTCACTAGTGAATACTTGTCATTGAGATGCAAACTTATGATGCAGTGAGTTTCAAAATTTTTGGAAGAAATGTATGAAAACTCTTCTTTGTAGCAACGCGGGGTTGTTGAGTCGAAGAGACAGTTAAACTAATTAAAAAATTCCTGAGTCTTTACGGGGCTCGAAGTTTAGAGAACGGCAAGATAAAGAAGCTGATAATATATCCCAATTTATAGCCACTATTAAGCGCAGCGTGAACTTCGAGGACTTTTTCCCCCCTTTCATTTTAGACTCTTTTCATAGAAATTGTTTTCTATTTAGCTAGCTATGTTGCCTTATTTCTTGACTAAAGTTTAAGGGTTTTATGGTTGGTGTATAACCATAGCGCTGCTAAGTTTATGAGGTGTGTGTCAGATAACAAATGATAAGGACGAACGATTTTTCCAACATCCTTTTCTCCTTAACTTTCATTGCCTTCTTTTTTACTCAAAGCACTTTGTTTTTTATTACTTCAGTTTAATCTACCATATTTAATTATCCATTATTCTTTATCTAATATCTTTTAATAAACGCTCCCTGTAGAGCTAAAAATCACACTCTACAGATTTTCACTTTTATGAAAAGTAAGCAAAATCTAAGCAAATTTTTACGCGCCATTAAGTAAAAAACACTTCAAAATCGCTCGCAACTTTAGTGCTTAAGATTTTATCTTTCGTACTTCTTCGCCCTTAATTATGCAAGAGCTAAAACTAACTCCGGTTTTAACCAACATAGCATAATTTATCGGGATTTTTCTGAAAGCATCAGATGATTTTTCTCTTTGAAAATGGAAACCTAATGTATTAAATTTTATTTTATAACCACTTTTACCCTTCTTGTTTGAGAATTAAAATACCTAAATAACTGTGAATTACAAATACTCAAATATTTTCTTCAAATGCATTAAAGTAAATGAACAAATTAAAAAAAATTGTAAGTAAATTGTAACTAATGAATACATCTTCTGAGTAATCATTCAGTGTTCAATTGTGATTACGCTCCCAAATCTATAAAAGTAATAACAAGATATTATGTTAACGATTAAACGTAATGTTAAATGATGAACGTAGTAGTAATTTGCATTTCTCCGTCTATAAATGCTTTCAATTTTGTAATGTAAAATCACATAAGTTTATGAATTATTTTGGCCTCTTAAAAAATGATTTATGTGACTTTATTGTTAATCTATACGTTATTTTTTTGTTAAAATTATTGATGAGCTTCAAAACTGCAATGTACAGTGTTCTTAATAGAACAAATATTCTAAACCGTGTTAAGATCCAGCCGCTAAAGGTAGTTTATCTATTTAATCTTAAACGGGTCTGAACTATAAAAGATTTATACGTTAGATAAATAGTAACACTAACAATCCTCAATTAGAATTAGTGTTTAATCTTCAATACACATAAGCTCCAACAAAACTTGATAATATTTTCTAGTGTTTTTCCTTATATTCATAGCAAAAAATTAATGGTAATATTTGAATGGTAAGCAAATAACTAAAATTACTTAAACGTATTAACAAAAAGTTCATAATTTTCTTTGGAATCGAGCATCAGGAAATGGTCATGGTTCTTAGCATAATTAGAAATTCGAATTCCTTATCGAAATAGCTTCAAAATTTGATTCCTTGTTATGTTTGTGTTTTCACCTAGATCTTAAACTAAATGATTTCTACAATACACCAATGAAAGGTAGTATTGTCAGGTAATATGTGTTGTGTGCTTAGGGTCAGAAATGCCGCCAGGGGGCTCTAGCGTACAGGCACATCCTCATTTGATCTCCGCCCCCCCCTCTCCTTCTTCTTAAGTCACTTAATTTCGTTAAAATGCTGCAAGCTCTTTCCCATTTATTATAACTGATAAAAAAATATGACAGCTAAGCATATTTTCATGGAAACTAGCTCAGGCGCCATTTTTTAGGGGATTAATCATCGATTAAATTTTGTAGGGAACCTTTCCTGTTCTAATTCAGCTAATGTCACCGAGATAAGTACTAAACAGATATCTCTTTAGACAGGATACGCCCTTTTTTTTTCATCAACGACTCATGTTACTAAAATGGAAACTTTAAACAAGAATTTGTACTGTTCTGTAGATTTTACTCAAATGAAATTTATTTTATTCCATTGCATTTAAACCGAAAATTGGCATTTTTGGTTTAAATGCAAGCCTAGCAAAACCAAAATTTTCTTAAACTGAGATTTTTGAAATCGTAATCTAGTAAAAGGAAAAGGCGAAATTTTTTATTTATCCATTCTCTGGGTAACCAGATTGAAGTTATTTCGATTCAATACTCATGTAATAATATGACCAGCGAATAAAACCGTATTTGCCAAAAATGATTTCACCTCCCATTCGTGAAGGAACAAAACACTTTGATTAACCTTTTACAATCAATACGCAATTTTGCCCAATAAATAGAATAAAATCTCATCGAATGACATCCATTTAAATAAAGCAAATACGTATTTACATATTATATACTCGTTTATTATTTAAATAAGCTGTATAATAAACATATATAGATTATTGATGTATAATATATAATCTTTATACATCATTTCATTAACATGGCTGGACAGCGTCCAGTTATCAATCAAAGTTTTATTTCTAGAACAACTCTTCACACACTTATATTGTATAACTCAAAAAGTATGTTATTAATAGTATAAAATTAACAGCTTTGTCTACTTTGCCTTTTCTCTCCTCCCCCCTTCCCCAATATATGACATAAATGCGACTCTGAATTTTTAACAATTTTGCAGTTATTGTACCCTTCTGGTTATTGACGTGCTTAAGTTTCTCAAAACAAACATGAAAAATTATAATGCAACTTTAAATTGCGTGAGATTACGGACAAGTCTTTTTAATTGTACGTTAAAAATTTGTAACCTAGAAGTAAAATATAACAACCAAGATCATGTATAAATCTTTTCCATTTCCTTATACGTGAATCGTTTCTATTATTTTATACGAATCATTTGGCCTGTAAGAGTTCTTATCGTAGTTAAAGAAAAATATTCACAGGACTGCTCGAGACTGCTGATATTGCGTGAATTATTATTTGAAGATGAGCTGAGAAATGAGATTATAAAAAGGAGCTTAGAAATGGTATAAAACTATTAACAAAATATCATTAAAGCCATTAAAACTCATTTATCAAGCAACTCAGCCATCAAATGCTAATTTTGATTAAATTAGCTCTATTTTCTATAAAACTGGCAGGGTAAACTGATTGGATGAATATACACAATGTGCTAGTGTTACTACAACTAAAATACTAAAAGCATAATTGTAATTAACTCTTGTAATCGCTACTATTTTGAAATTGCAGTTATTCATCATGCAATGCAACCGCTCAAAATTGTACTCGGTGTTGTAAGGGCGATTAGAATAAAGAAAAAAAACAGAATATGCACTACTAAAGTATTAGAAAACATAAAACGAAATTATAATAGCATTATGAACTTAGAGTAAAATTATGCATTTGCAAATAGTATTAAATAAAGCAAATACGTATTTACATATTATATACTCGTTTATTATTTAAATAAGCTGTATAATAAACATATATAGATTATTGATGTATAATATATAATATACATCATTATCATCGCTATCATTCTACAAGTAATTTTTTTTTTTTTTTTTTTTTTTTTGCAAGAAATGAGAAATCTTGAAATAAACCTTTTGTAATTGCTGAAAGAATTACAGAGCAAAAATAACTGGCAGAAAAAGCACTTCGACCCGAAGGGCTCCTAACTGCATTGATTAATATAAAAAAATTTATTGCAAAAAACAGTGAAAGTTGTGTCCCTTTTTCCTTGCAAAATATAGTTTTGTCAACCACTGAAGAACACAGACATCCATATAAACCACTTCGACCCACTTAAATTCTTTATTCAATGCGTATCAAACTATAATATTACTTTGTTCATTTTCACAAAATTTTCTTATAATAAACAGATGTTCTTCAAGGATTAAAGACTTATTCAAATTAAAGATTTTTTAAAGGTTAAAGACTTATTCAAGTTAGAGGTTTTCAAGGTGAAAGACTGCATATTAAAAAGTATTCAACTGAAAAAGAGTCCTGTCCTAAACTTCGAGTAGATTTGAATTTAAGTGTTCTTTTCGCTGTACTAAAGATCAGTATCCATCCCAAATTAAATTCTACTTTATTTGATCAAATGGCTACATAATCAAAAAGGATGTACTTAATGATAAGATGATAAATAATTACTTATTAGTACTTAATGATACAAATAAGATGTAAGATTTACGGTTTAGTAATGAATGATATCTGAGCGCTGAATTACCTGGAGTACTGAATTACCTACGGAAAGTTAATCCTAAGAACTAAATCTGAGGGCATTAAAGATTCTTTAAAAATGCATTAAGAATCACAGTTTACATTTACGGGTTAACCCAAAAACATAACAAAAAATATTTTATCACTGCCATTGAATTCCTATAGTTTTAATTATGTGATTGCTATATTACAAATCTACTCGAAGTTTAGGACAGGACTCTTTTTCAGTTGAATAATTTTTAATATGCAGTCTTTCACCTTGAAAACCTCTAACTTGAATAAGTCTTTAACCTTTAAAAAATCTTTAACTTGAATAAGTCTTTAATCCTTGAAGAACATCTGTTTATTATAATAAAATTTTGTGAAAATGAACAAAGTAATATTATAGTTTGATACGCATTGAATAAAGAATTAAGGACAAGCTCCTATTAAAGCAATGATTAAATGTTGTGTTTTAAGATTTCAAATTTCATTTATTTTTAAGGCGGTCTTTAGTTTTCCCACTGTTTATCAGCATTCTTTAATAGTCATCATCATCATAATCATTATCAATAAAATTTTGTGAAAATGAACAAAGTAATATTATAGTTTGATACGCATTGAATAAAGAATTAAGGACAAGCTCCTATTAAAGCAATGATTAAATGTTGTGTTTTAAGATTTCAAATTTCATTTATTTTTAAGGCGGTCTTTAGTTTTCCCACTGTTTATCAGCATTCTTTAATAGTCATCATCATCATAATCATTATCATTAAATGACAAAATTTGAGTCAAACCAAACAAAATTTGTGTCAAGTTTTTTTTTTTTTTTTTTTTTTCAAAAAAATGAAAAATAAAAAAAACTTTTTTTTTTTTTTTTTTTTTTTTGCAAGAAATGAGAAATCATGAAATAAACCTTTTGTAATTGCTGAAAGAATTACAGAGCAAAAATAACTGGCAGAAAAACCACTTCGACCCGAAGGGCTCCTAATTGCATTGATTAATATCAAAAAATTTATTGCAAAAAACAGTGAAAGCTGTGTTCCTTTTTCCTTGCAAAATATAGTTTTGTCAACCACTGAAGAACACAGACATCAATAGTTGCTACGATTTGGAAAAAATAATGGTGGAGGAAATGGGAAATAACCCAACTTTGCGGGGGATGAATATCTAATTTAGAGGGGAAGTTTACTTTCAGCTGAATGGTTACATGAGTAAACAAAAACGAAACATTAAGAAACTTAGAATGTATATAGTAATATTGAAGAGCTCTTACACATAAAAATTTTTAAGTAAGGGGTAATTTTTGCGACATTTCTTAAACGAATTCATAGGAGGTATTCACAATACAGATCTTATACAAAAGTAAGCAAGATCTTATACAAAGTTTAAAGCAAGTGATTTCACTTTCTGCTCATCTCCAAAATTTCAACATTGGAAGGGGGACAAATATCTTCATTTTTCATTTCAATCATTAGCAAACTACTTATTTAATTTGTACTACTATCACTAATAATGTCATTTTTTAAGTTTTCGAGATCAATGAAACCTTCGCAAAATATACTCTTACAAACTACTAATATTACATACTATTACAAAAAATCGAAAGGCCTTTTAACATTTGCAGCTCAATCATTTACACACTTGATTGATAAGATGTTATTTGCTTGAAATGCTGTTAACATCAGAGCTGCTTTCTTACGAAGCAACATTGCGCAACATTGTGGAAGTTCTTAAAGTAAACCTTATAGACATGGGAAAGTCTTTTTTACTTACTTTTTCTGGAAAAAAAAAAACTGAATGCTTGAATTGTCATTTTCAAAGGGTTCTAAATGCTACATTTGTGAAAAATTGACTGCTACATTAGAAAATTGTAATTCACTAAGATAGTTGTCTAAAATCAAAGACATATTTCCGTTTCCCCACTCTGTTCGGTTCTTTTCTACATTCAACAATTCGTAAAACTGTGGCTGGTATACAACTTTTATTATTGAACTGACGAAAAACGAGTAATTTTTAATATCTACAATTTTAAAATAGCATTATTTTTAGTTTTGCTAATAAGAAAGGAATAAATTCCCTCCATTTGCACTACAGGTAAATAAGAATTTTCCATCTTCACACATACTACCAACTATTACCAAAATTTTCCTACATAATGCTTGGTAAATAATTTCAAAATAACATGCAATGGTCAGCATGAAAATTTCTTCTATCTGATAGGGTTTTTATGAAGGTTATTGTCCTTTCTTTAGAAGTATCAACCATTCCTACATCCACATAACGTTTTCATTACGCAAACCTTTTCTGATGTTAGCCTTATCTTGGAAGATTCACGTAGTCCATTTGAAGCTGTAAATTCTTCTATTTTAAGTTTTAGCACAATGAAATGCTACTTGAAGTTTGCAAAGGTTATGAAATGCATGCATTATTTCCCTTAATTCTTTTAAGCATTCAAAAATAGTTTGATTTACTTCAAAATTATAAGTTTGTAAATTTTGGGGGTTTTCAATTCTTTTCCACCTTTTTTCTCGTATCTTTATAAATGATTTAGCATATGTTCTCACAAGTTTTACTTGCCTGAAGGTTTTCGCCAGCTAATTTGTTATTTATTATCTCCGAAAACTTTTATGTGTTCAAATTCTTTCAATCACAATTTGTTTTTATTGATTAGACTTTACAGCTGCCATTACTAATGCAAAATGAAATTAAGTTCAAAAATAGCTTGATTTGAACAAGAAAAGCAATGAAATTGATAATATGGTTCATGCGAAAGAAATACAAAAGAAAACCTAGAAAATTTACTTTTGCAATACTAATAGTAGTTTAAAGCATAAGCTGCTATTAGGTGCAAAAAATTAATTCACAGCTTCATTTTCCTAAAATAATAGAACTGTCCTTTCTTTTACTGTTGTGTTCATCATGGAATCCCCCTCCTCAAGCACAGAAGCTATTTAGTCTCCGTAATTGGCAATGACCTTCCCTTTAGGTGGTGAAAATCATAATTTCTTAACAAATAGTATTTCTTTCTTAACATCATAAGTAGTTGGAAACGAAAATAAAGTTAAGTCAGACTTCGTTTCAGTGATTTTCAAAAGCCCTTTGAACATTATAGAATAATTGAATCAAGGTTATTTTGAAATCGAAGAATCATCATAATTTTAAATTTTAAACGGGAAATATTCTAAAATCCTAAAGTTTTATTTGTACTTACCAATTATGCAGTTGTTTTGGCTTTTAAGCACACAAGCAAAAAAATGTTACTTTTAACAAGAAAGAATCTTTAATTCAAGAAAGTTCTCTATTGGTTTTATCCGGTTTGGGTTGGACCAATGAAAACTATCGTTAAATTGAAGCTATCATTAAATCAGGTATCATTAAATCATGGTTCGTTTCGAAAATACAAAGTATGTAAAGAAGGTAGAAGAAAGCATTACGATCACATTCATATGTTTAAATAATTATGTTTATCTTGTAGGTTAACCAGTCATTGTGCACAATATACAGGTGGTCACATCAAAGGACATTTTTATGTTAATTCCTTATGAGTTAAGATATATTTTCCTTTTAAATTCCTACTTTAATTTGGGCACTTTACCAAGGTAGTCACTCCAGATCTCACAGTGTTTGTACATTTTTTCCCGCACTTAAATAATAGATGACAAGGCTGATTTTAAATTTAAAATTACAAGAAAAAAATCATGAAATTCATTAAGTTTGTTTCTCCAGTACTTTGAAATTATTATGAGGAAAGAAAATACTTAAAAATTACCTAACATTTTATTATTATTAGGCTGTAGCAAAAATCAAAAATAACCAGTCTACCAGAGAGAATCTTCAGACGTGCACCTATAATTATAGATCTTTGCCTTCCAGAAAACTTATTTGTAGTTTATTTCCTTTCATTCTGAAATTTCATGTTTTCAAAGCACTTTTAAATGCCTAATGTAAGCAGTCATTGAGTATTTTTGACATAAAGGAAAAGCATATTTCTTAAGCAGATCTAGTAGTTCTAATTAAGGTGAAATCACAAAGCAACATCTACTTGAAAAAGGCCTAAAATTAAATGCAATTCGTTCAGCACTTGATTCTTACTTAAATACTATTTACTTAAATACTGCTTACTTAAATACTTACTTAATTCTTAATTAGATACATTGTCTAAAAAGGATTACATTCTTTGAGCATACGTAGAGTACTAGACAGTATCTCAATAATTAATTCAACTGAGAATGATGTTTCTTGGCGTTTAGATTTTATTATCTTTTATCTGAGAAATACTGAAAATAAGCCTCAAGATTATTTAAAACAGCTATTAGATCTTCAGCATGAACTGTTTGCGGGAAAGCTATTGTTGATTTCTAATTCACAAATTACTATTAATTGCTTCAATAGAGTCATTTATTCTCGAAACTGAATGGATGTTTCATTGAGTTTCACTAACTTCTAGGTTTCTGTCACTTTACCCTAAATTGTGTACACAGAAAAAACGAATTCTGCTATCTTATTATTAAGGGCAAAAAAGATGACATTTTAAAATTTATTTCACATCTGATTTGAATTCAGCCCTTGCTGATGTATTAATTTCCATATACAAATGTCTCTTCCTTGCGGCTTCAGTTAGGAAAACGTTTTCCTTAATCTAAGAAGGCATCAGATTGCATCTTACAAAGCTGTCGTATGGACATATCATGCATGAATTCACATTAGTTTAAATGCTGGTGTTACTTTGCAAGCTTTGATCTCTCTGATTTTACGAATTTGTTATTAGTCCTTAACATCAGAGTACGTAACATTCAGCGAGCATTTTCCAGTGTTATTACTCAAATCTAGTTTTCTTAACTAACTTGTAGCAAGTTTTTGCCCTTATAAATTTTCTGAATCTCTCAGGTGCTAAACAACTATATTTGATTCTAAAGATGAAGAAATGTATTCAGAATCTTATAGTTAGCCTATTTAAATGCATTCAAACAATAGTTTTGGAAGACATTCGAATGTCTCATTTTGGTCAAATCCACTCAGCAAAAGTTTATTTGAAGATGTTTCTCTGGCGTATTTGGAAACTTCTCATGATAAAATTTGAGACACATTTTCGGAAAAGTGTTCAGCTTGCGTCCGGGTTATAAACTATGTAAGTTAAATTTTGCAATTATCTTAAATCAAATTACGATAATATCTGTAACAGTTGTTCTTATATTATATATTATTGGGGAAGCGTTGTTATTACAAATACCGTAATGAATTCAGAAGCTGAAAAGAACTAGAAAGGGGATATATAAGGGTTTTTGTCCCTCGCAGATTGTTCTTTTTGTTGCGTGCGACCTGTAAGGCACATACGAAAAGAATAGTTCTTGTTGCCTTCAAAACAGAAAAACACAGCTCTCAAAATAAAATTTCTTTGGATTCTTTTCAAGAAGCAGATGATAGCTATCAAAGTTAAAATTATTTAAAGGGCTTTGTTTAGAGCTCATATATAATGAATTTAAGAATTTAAAACAATTTTAGGCAAAACTGTACACTTTACCTTTCTGTGCGAGTTTAGTTATGTTCATTCATTTGAACATGTGAGTGTTGTTGTTTACTGCTTTAAAAATACGTAAGAAACCTAAAGTCATTTTCTCGATTATTTCTATTTCTTCTTCTGTTTACGTACCTTTCTTCCTAATAAAATATTTCCTATCCGTGTTATTAAAATACGAGCTTCTTTGTTTATTCACATTACTTCATATTAATCAAAAGAAAATAGTTTTTTGTACCAAATTTTAAACAAGTACATTTTCTCAACTTTTCTGGAAGAGAGGGGAAACTTTTCAAAACTTCGTAATCAAGTTTCGAACATGTTAGATAAAAAACCTTTCTTAGCCAAAAGCTAATTTGAAGAAAAGAAATGGATGAAATATCTGAATACTGTTAAGGATTATGGAAAACATCTCGAGAATTTTTTTATCTTTTTCTTTGGCATTATTTGACACTGGTCAAGTGAGAAATGACAACTTTCCTTCTAGGAAATTTTAAACAAATGCATTTCATCCTGCCCCCTAAAATTCTCATTGAAAAATACGTAATCACCTTGCAATGGATATTAAAACCTCTTTCATCGCTGAAAAAAAATGGTTTTCCAAAAACATTTCCGGATTTAATAAAAACAATCCTTAAGCGGAGTTTACCTTCCCTTCCCTCTTCCTTTGCTTAAGGCATAAGCTTGCGCTTCTGAATTTTAATCCAAGTGCTTTAAACTGCCTAAAAGGGCGAACCGGTAGCATATAAAAGCTTCTAAGCGTACTTTGTAATCAGACGCTACTCATTTTCTCCTTTATTTACACAGTGGAGCACGTAAGAAGCTAGTCTCTTATATAAACTGAAAGTAAATTAAAAGTACACCAGAATTTATTATTTCCGGACACGCTACTAAAGTTGATGCTTTATTTTATTTTTTACTGCTGCTCACGTACTGGCCGTATTTACATAACCTTTGTTTTTCCATTAGTTTGTTAAACTTTGAGCAGAATAAAAAAGTCAATCTTTATTGCAAGCGAAAATTCCTTCGTTTTATTTTCTTCTGATAAATGAAAATCTTTTTGTGGTCGAAAGTTCTTTGTTCGCACTTTTCTGCTGATCTTATCGCTATCCCTCCCTGAGTTAAGAACTAGGCTTTATCCAGCTTTTTAATCGAAATTTTTGTCAATGACTTTAAAGTGTGCTTCAGAAGTTAACGAAGGCAACTCCGGAACTAGGGCATAAGCAGTTGGCTGCTATGCATACAGATTCATCCTATTGTTCCTTATTTTGTTCACTATTACTTTTTTGCAAATTATTTTTTACCCATATGTACAAAAAGCAATATTAATTGTAATATATGCTTCTTCAAAGTTTATTTACACCTTGAGACTAATGGCAAGGGATGCAAATAATGTCCAGCAATTTTTTAATAGTTTTGTTTATGGGTACTTCTTCTATATTACCTTAAATTCTCTTCCTTGTAGTTTTCTCGTTTAATGTTAGCATGGTTACTTATGTTTAATCAGGCAAGTCTATTTTTCTCTTTAAGAATATCTATTAAATACTCCAAACAAGATTTCGGAAAACAATATGTAAGCATTCAAATGTTACATGAAAGAACTGAGACTATCCGGTACAAGATTCTTTTCAGCTGCAGCTAATCTCAATTCGATTCTTCGGCTAAAGTGTACAAATGAACTTTTTTCATCTATACGGATTTATGAAAAACATCTTTATTTCTTCTTAACATAATTTTATTTGGGAGTCTAAGCTGGTAAATTCTCAATGCATCGTACGGCCCTAACTACAGTGGCAAATCAAAATACGGTAAATTAATTTTTGCTGTGATTTTCTACGCTCATAAGCTTTGAGGCAGATCTTATTCGCAAACAATATCTTTGTGCTATTTGTATTCTGTTGCTAGTAATACGGTTTCTCCTTAATAAATAATATACATCTTAATAGGTCAAAAATCCATCCTTGTATCTTAATGCAAACTAATCTTGTATCATAGTTGCACATTCGGAATTATTTTGGACTAGGGAAAATATAATTAAAGGAAAGCAGAATATTTTCAGAGTGATGTTATGTTTTTTAAATTCCATTTTGAGCAAAAAGGAATAAAATTAGCGTAGTAATAAATCTGCTTTAAAATCAATTAGGCATATTTAGAATGTAGAGGTAAATTTTATCTCCTCCAATTCTACGAACTTCAAATCGGAAACATTTTGCTTGATTTCTTTCAAAACGAAACGTTCCTTTTTAATCTATTTCCCGTTCTCTCATAAAATGCCTGGTTTCTGTGAAATGATAGAGAAAATTATTCATGTTCTCCTGCTTATGGTACTAAAAAGTATAAAATTTATTCAGTGGAACTAAGTAGATAATTAATTCAATTGTAGTATATATTTTTTGCTTAATATATAGAGAAAAAATGCTTAAAAAGGCTGAAGTGCATAACTTTAGAATAGAAAATAAATATCAATTATATTTAATTAGAATTATCTTTTAAAAAAGGATGATAATAATTATCAGATGAAGAGGTGCAAATAAGTGTGAGAACGAACAGAGTATGTTATGATACCTATTAATTCTTTTTTAAAGTAGAAATCTTGGAGCACATAAATTTAACTCATTACGAAATCTTATCCTCTTTAACCATTCTATTAACGAGAGTTTGGTTATACTTCCTACAAAAATTTTATACTTCGATTTTTTCTTCCGGTTTATATTTTCATAAAATTTCAGTTACAGCCTGTATTTCATGGAGTTTCAGTTTTGTTCTAAGTTCTTATTCAAGACAATAAAAACTGGAAATGACACTTCGTTTCCTAGAACTAATGTTTGACAAATAATATCTATTATTATACTTTTCAGCTCATTAATTAAAGCGATTATTCCCCAGTTTTAAATTTCGCTGCAAGTACTAATCGGTGATGCTAATGATGATCAGCGACACTAGTGATACTAATCAGTGATACTAGTGATGATAAACTTACTAATGATACTACTATACAGCAACATTTCCCGAACATTTCAGTCTCTGGACCTATTTGCGTATATCTGTGATTTATCTCGATCTCTATTCATATAATCTCTCTGAAGTAAAAGGGGTAAAGAAATTCCTAGAAGAAATTAATGTAATAATATAGTAACGACATGTAAACTTACGCTGTTATTAATAGTTAACTGATAATTATATGGTAATTCGTAATTAAAGAGTGTCACGACCCACATTTTGAGAGTCACTGTTCGACAAAAAGACTTCCTAAATATAAAATATTGAAAGGGATAATTAAGCTCCGCGAAAACATTTTTAGCCAAATAATTTGATTTAGTTATTTAAGTTTTTTGCGAATTAAAGGTGCGTTTATTCAGTCAAATATTAATTTAAATTTGAATTACTCCTTTGTGGTTATCCAAATTGGATGTTATTCTGTTTATGCACACACGCGCGCCCGCATTTTCTAAAAGATAAGAACACATTTCAAAAGCTTAACTGGCTTCGGTTATACATCCAGATAACTGAAAGTGTTTAGCGCGAGTGAGTACCAAACTTTTGATCTTGTGAAACAGTTTTTTACAAGTAAGAAGGTTTGCAAGAAGTGGTTCGCTTGAAACATGTGGATGCGTTAAGCTGAGAGAAAAATTGTAGTATGAAATTAACATTAATTACGATTTTTAAGTATTTGCACGATTTCTCTCCTTATTTCAAGTTTTAAAATTAGGAATAATATAGTTCTTACCAGCTAATGTTAAAATGCAAATATAAAGGTTCGATTACATTTAATATTTTTGCCATGTTTTTATTTCTGTAACTACTATTATGGTTTAAAATCATTTCGATAAGTAGAGAAAAAAGCAATTATTTTGAGTAAATACAACCCGTTTCTGATCACATATTCTTAGGTGTGCGTGTAAAAAAGCATCTTATGCAAACTCAAATCATGTTTAGTATTAATTTAAATATTTCTGATAGCCATTCTGTTTCTTCTGATAAAGATTCTGATTCTGTTTATAGAATTTACGAAACACTGTAATTTGTGGGCTCTAATTATGTAGTGCATTTAATTTCGTTTCCGTAAATGTTCCTCTTAGCCATTTAAATTGCTTCTGCTGTTTTAATCTTGATAACGGGTAGCCTTTCGTCTGTTTATGAAAGTATTGTACATAAAGTACAAATTTCCGCTGGAAACTTTTCATTGCAACTGAAAACAGTTTTAAACTTTTATTAGTAAATAGAGGATTATTGAGAGTTTCTTTCCGTTCCCCCTCCCCTTTTGTGTATGCCTAGAAATTCGAGTGAAAGAATGTAGTACTTAATGCTTTGTACTTGACAAAAGCTTGTTGCTTCTTAAAGAAGCTAATGAAATACTAATTCCTTTAGCACATGGACAAAATGCATTCTGCAGTCAAATTTCAAAATTAGTGTTGATTATCCAAAGATTTATTAGATAAACGATACGATATTTGTAGAAGCGTGGTGTTAAACTGGATTTCATACAGCATTTAAAATAAATTTTCTTTTCCTAAATTTTCAATCTCTTTCAAAATTAGTCTTAAAATTGTTGCAAAATAGAAGTGCGATATCTTCTATTTTACATTTTATGGCTTTAAAGAATTATTTTAACTATAAATCTCCTTAACTTTCAAATTAGACGAAATCTTATAAATATAAGTAGTCACATACCATTTTCCAAGTTCATCGTAAAGTTAAAATTTATCGGAATTATCCTTTTCTCTTTCCGTAACTAAATAAACGTATTTAAATGTGTATTTGCATTCTGTGATGAGTTTATTTGCTCAACCTTATTCTAAAATCTTAATAAAGAAGGAAAATTTACCATAACAGACTGAATAGTCATCGAAATCGAAAGCGATTCAAATGTAATATAGGATGATGCAATAACTCGCTGATTAAATGTGACTGCGTTCCCGGTTTAACCGACCCTTCTTTATCAAAGAAGGCGTTGCCATCACTTCCAGAACTCAGAACAATAGAAAATTGAGAACATAGGATTATGAATCAGAGTTGAAAATATTCATTCATACATATAGTAGTCTTTTCATTCCTGAATTTCTGGAGCAATATATTTTGCATATCAGTGTCAGAATGTATTACGAGATCACACGATCTGCTGGATGCGCCTGTGTTTCTTGAATAACTCGCTTTCATTTGCATCATATTTAAGTAATAATAAAAAATGTAATTCCGCCTAATCTTTCGATTTAAATTCGGATTAACGGCTAAATGTTTATTCACATGAATTCGAATGGTATTCACCACTATCCTAGCTGGTAGTCATGAAGTCCTTCAATAACCTTAGTATTTAGTACTTTCGGATTATACTGATCTGTTTGATGGGCTATGAAACTTCGCTTAACTCCGGATCATCTCGCGATAAAGAGCATAATATTCTTAGATTATTTCTTTGTTTAAATTACACCCGTGTGCAGGTATAAGACTTTAAGGTTTAAGAAAGAACTAGCGAAGGTATTTATTAGCTTTGGTGCAGATCTAAACAGCCTATACAGACATAGGCCACTAAAGCTTATGTAAAAATTAATATTGAAGCTACCTCATCCCTTTTCAGTCCTCAGTACGTGTTTATACTTCACTCGCCTACTTGCTTTCATAACTGTAAAGGTTATGTTCCAGTCATAGCAAGCCATCTGTTTTAACAGTAATTAAGTATAAAACAATTATTGTATATACTATCGTAAACTTTTGGTTTAAAAGGTATTCTTCAATTAATTAGCATATAATAAGGGTGAAAGAAAATGAATTTATGAAAAATGTTCACGGAAAAAATAATGTTGCTCTAATTCTAAATATACAATTGTCCGAAAGATGATAATAATTAAACTGCATATAAATATTTCAGGAAGAACAAATCACGGCATAGGTTTGGAAGTGGATTTAAAAATAAAGTAGATATTGAATAAAACATGTGCACGGTAATATTTACAACCAAAAAAGTTCTTAAATGTGCAATCTAGTTTAAAAGATAGCACTCAATGTGAAAGACTGCTTTTTATTAGACATTTAACTGTTGCGACACAGCATGTTGTGTACGATGCAATTCAATTATATTCTAAACATTTTATTGCAATTATTGCCTTTATCACTAGACCAAGAAGTGTCCATGTGCTGTTTTCACAATAAATGAAAATTTTAAATTTCGTGGCAAAAATTCCACATTCATTTTTGAATTCTTCAGTAATGAAAATAACATTTCCTTCAGAACTGATGCAACAAGCCCCAAATGAAGTATTGTACATGAGTCGTTTTTAGCAATTATCAAACCTTATGTCTCAAAAGGGTGACTTTTACATTCATTTTCGTTTTGGTAGAATAAAGTATAAGAGCTCTACCAAAGATTTTTCTTTTCAGAAATTGAATATCATTTTTAAGAAAAATCAGTTTTTGTTTATAAATTAGTTGACAGAAAATCTGCTGCTATCATTAATAATAATTTACTTCTACCACAAACAATATAAGAAAATGTATATAAGTTTCGGTATATCAAGAAATTACTAGTTGTTTATATATATATATATATATATGTAAAACCTGCTGTCAATATTTAAAAAGAACGAAACAGTTGTTGCAGCATCCTATTTAAAATTTGAAGCTTAAAGCGGAACATGAAACAAGAAATAAATTATTACTCTCATTCTAACGTAGGAGATTGAATCCCGCAACAAAAATTAGGTAATCACAGTTATTTTAGGTAAAGAGTCTGATGACCTGAATAAAAATAAAGCTGGTTGTTAGATTCATGCATAAACTTATCGAGCGCCTAAGATTGAACAGAATGTATATAATGTATAGCTGCAAAACTGCTTTATTTAAATTTGCTTGGATTGAAGCTGTTAAGAAAATGTCAGACACCTGTTTTCACTGAGGAATCACGAAATCGCAGTCAGATAGCACGAAGTTTCATGCTCCGATTTTTTAAATGAAACTTTAAATTGTCAGCAACAAATTCCTTTTTGTTGAATTCTTTGTAAAATATGCTTTTACATCCCTTTAAATACATTACGGCATTTTGAGAGAGGCTATAAGAAGCTGCGGGCTTTCTTTTCTTCTTATTCTCACTTGAAAACATATTGTAAAAGAAATGCATTCTAGATTTAGCTAACATTAGAGAAATAACGATCTTTTTATATTTCGTCAATTATTAAGTTATACATTTTATTCAAGTGAATGAACACTATAAGGAAAAGCTACAATAATTAAGGAAAATATACACTAAATTGTTCAAATACCAATATTTTCAGTGTTTTTTAGGTTGAGAGACGAAAAATATCAAGCTTTCGAATGGGGAGTAAGTACGATGTTAAGCAATAACTAATGCCTGCGTAAAATGTACCTTAAAACTAGCTTTAATTCACATATAATCAGGGGGGAATATATGCTGAAAAATATGTCGCGAATGATTAAGGCCTGAAACTGGATTATTAAAAGAAACTTCTGATCATAACTAGGTTACCTCTTCGAGCATAAGGCTGCAATCTTCAATTCTGTGGAACCGAATTTTGAAGCAAAATCACCCACTATCCATTACAATTGAATAACACGAAATCTTTGCCATTTATATGAAATTAAAGAAAGAAAAGAAACATGCACGCAATTGCAATCGATATTTGATACGTAATCAGTACATTGAATGTCATTAGTACTAGTAAGTTTTAATTTTGATGCAGAGAGAAAATGGTTTTAATTTTGATACAGCTTTAATTTTGTGCAGATACCAAATTTAGAGAAAAGTCCTATAGCTTACGTACAAACTATATGACAAAAGAAACTTAATTATAATAGGGATATAAATGTTAATAAATATTTTGAAAAATAGAGTAACTTCCATCTATCACATGGTTTGAAAATAGCTTCCTGTATTGATAAGTTTTCATCAGACATTAAAAATAACAGCTCCTAAACTGAAACAGCGTTAATAAATAAAAATTAGCACTTTTCTGTTTCTAGTTACAGTAAATCGTATATATAGTCGTTTTCGCTTACTGCAGCTTATTCTAATTTTCTAGCTGAGCATTCATTTTGGATTCTGAAATCAAATGTAGCCGGATAATATGTAATAATTTATACGTTTTAATCAATTTGTTTGCAGTCATATAACAGTAAGAAATTATAACTATTAGACTCACTTCTGAGTCCTTTAGCTTACTGAGGTCATAAAGTTTCATAAGTTCTGTTTACTATTAAAATAAACCGAGAGCAAAAATTAAATAATTATAGTTCTGGTTCCAAGCTACGAAAATCTAAAACTTAATAGGGCTTATACCAGCTTTTAGCTCATGATTTGAGACTTGCCTCGTGTGAACTGTTGACACTTTTCTCTATGAGCGTAATGTAGTAAGTTACTTTTGTTAGTCCTTTAATATACTTTCTCAAAACAAGAATATAGCAAAAATTGAGAGTTCTCGTAATGTCCTTATTTAATAATTTTAGTTATTTCATGTGCCTTTTTTTTTTTTTTTTTAGAAATTTAACAGTGACTTTTTACACGCTAACCATTAAACTAAACAAGGCAGGCAAAAATGTTAATATAAGAATGTGACAAATTTTCTCTATTAAATGCACTTAAAATAGAGGTCTCTTTTTCAGAAAAATTACTTTAACAGTGAAGTTCATGCAGTATAATACAGTATTTGTGAAAAATGTTTTCTTCAGTCTAAACAAGTGAAGATAAAACTTTAAAATAAAGCAAAAAAGCGAACATAGTTTTGATGTAGGTTTTGAATAAAACACTATGGATTTCGAGGGTGAGCAGACACAGGTCCCTCTTTCTCAGTAGCTAAAGGAAAAAAATTTTTTTAATCTGCAAATTAACTTCAAACCATCTTTCTTTACTATTCCGATTGGAATTTAAAAGGAGAGAGAGGGGGGAAGAAAGGAAGAAAGAGGGGATAGAAAGGTGGGGAAGAAGGAAGAAAAAAAAAATGCGCTACAGAACGTATGATGTGCAAGAAATAATACTTGCTCATATGCTCTTCAAAGGCATATTCTCAGTAGCTAAAGGAAAAAAATTTTTTTAATCTGCAAATTAACTTCAAACCATCTTTCTTTACTATTCCGATTGGAATTTAAAAGGAGAGAGAGGGGGGAAGAAAGGAAGAAAGAGGGGATAGAAAGGTAGGGAAGAAGGAAGAAAAAAAAAATGCGCTACAGAACGTGTGATGTGCAAGAAATAATACTTGCTCATATGCTCTTCAAAGGCATAACTATTAATGCAGAGTGAAGTAGTTAGTTACGATTTAATATGAAAGCTAAGCTTTTAAAAAGATAGTTTTATAATATGAATTTATGAGTGCTCCCTGATAGTAGCGATGAGATACGAATAAGAGTTTCAGTTTAAAACTTAACATATTTCTTATTGACATCCTATTACAACTAAAGCAATTTATTTTCTCATGATAAAAGAACGCAGTGAGAATACAAATATTATGCAATTAAAGTTTTCTCGATAAAATTACATTTAATTAAGAAAAATAAATACATGTATGGCTTAGAAATTAAATACATGTGTGGCTCCTTCAGTTTGAGGATTACAAAATTTCAGTTACGGTATGCTTTTTTCAATTCGAAGGAAAAATTTTTTAAATTGTTAACAATTTTTTAAGTCTCTTTAGATTTTCTTCGTGTTATATTTTATGAATGGTTAATTAAAAAAACAATATGCTCAAAACTTAAGAACTTCTTTAGCAATTAGAGAAAATAAATGAAATTTTTCATCGGTAAATAAAACAGCATGATTTCTACTTGTAATGCAAAAGATTTTGAAGAATACGAAGGCTTTCAGTACTTCAGCTAATAAAAGCTATATATGCCGGAATCGTTTTTCATCAAAACCATCCTACATTTGATTTTTCGTGTTCTCTTTTGTACTGTAATTTAAATTTAAGAGCCCCTTAGAAAGTTTTCAGTGAAAGGCATTTTTCCTCTTCCCTCCCCCTAATGTGGCTCTTCTTGATTTGCCATAAGCAAAGAGATTTATAAAGTACACACTCTAAATTAATACCCAGTAATAATAAAAGGCCGTAATGTAAGTTTTTTGTTTCCAAACTTTTAAAAAAAATTTTAATTTATTAGTATTATTCTTTAGTTAGTTACGAGTCGCTTTCTGAATTACTATTTTCTTATATCCTCTTTCGGCTTGTATTATTCAGTGCTTAATGATAGAAATTGCACACGCTTTCTTCAAAAAAATACTTTATTCTTCTGAAAGCAAAAAAGATTTCGTTTTAACTAAAAAAGCATTTTAAAACTGCATGGTTATGCTAATACGCGAGCGTTTGTTAAATCTTAGTAAATGCTTGACAGCAGGTTTTTAGCAGCCAACTTATCGCGTCTTGGACTTAATAATAACGAATGCTGTAAGCAAGTCAAAATATGACAACGTTAATTAAATTCTTTAATTACCCGAATTAATATCTTTTTAACAAGAATTAATTTATTAGTTCACTTTAAAACTAAAGAAAGACATGTTAAATTTAAAAGTGGAACTGAATTTTAAAATATTTACATCTAATCAAAAAAAATT
>KK115279.1:370589-399493 GCA_000611955.2 Stegodyphus mimosarum | reverse complement strand
ATATATATATATAATTTTCTTTAAAAAGTTAAAACTTGAACGATAGCGTTTTATGGTTTTGAAAAAACTGCGCATCTAGCTGCTAATTTTATTATTCTATTATTAACAAGTAAGAATGCAAAAGCTATAGTACACCCGAAACCCTCTGAATCCTATTCGAAGAAGCACGTTAGTGCCAAAGTTACATAATAAACACAATTAAAACTTCAAAATCACAAGAAAAAATTAAGAAAATATAACTCAAAAAATGCCATGAAAATTGTAATTTTTTGGCAAAATGGGAAAAGCAGAAGTTGCAAGAAAACAAGGTACATAATGAACAAAATGGCAATATTCCATTGAGAGTTGCATAGCGGTTTCGTCAGGGAAAAAGCACTGTGCTACTTCCATTGAAATATTACCTCCACGCGTTTCAACTGACGATCAATTGAGACAAAACAGCGTAAAATAATTGACTGAACTGAAAAATATATCAAATCGTTCAATACAAATCGAAATCGTCTCAATTGGGCGCCCCTTTTCCCTACGCGTGGAAGAAAAGAAACATACTACTAATACTAAACAATATTTAACTAGAAAAAATAGAGGCAACTAGGTAACAAATATTGTTAAAACGCCTCAAGACTTCTAAAAAAGTTATTTAAAATTTACAGAAAACTAAATTTAAAATAGTATTTGAGAGGGAATGAAACCATAAATCGTTAATTGTAATTTATAGTTAATTTCTGAAACACTCTTGGTCCTATCTCACAACAGAAAAAATCAAAAAATGGGGGCACTCTTGCTCAAAGTAGCGGAGCTGTTAAATTTGAAGAAATTAAAAAGGATGTAATTTTAACATATAAAACCGTTGTAGAAAAAATCGTACACGTGTGTGCAAAAAAGTTCCTGAAAGAAGACAAAAAAGAAAGACTCACCTTCCTGAAGTCGGGCCGAAAATTAGCGTGCTGCATTGACTAGAAAGCATTGCTATTCTACGGGGCTGCAAGTTTAGCCAAGAAATCTTTGAAATTCCAAACCTACAGGGAGAGGTGACGTAGTGATGAGCCTAAGACTTGCTGGACGAATGAAAAAGTTACCCGTGGTCGGGGGGCTGTTAACTTGTAAAGCAGGGTGTTAAAACATGGCGTCAAACTGGTGAAAACTAAGAACTTGGTGTTAATGTTTCAAAATGGCTAAAAAACGTATTTTAAGCTAAAAATTTTGGCCAAAAGATTGGGCAAAAAGAAATCAGAATTTAAAAGTCATTTCTTCAGGCAAGAGGGCTATTGTGCCACTGTATTGAAAAGAAATTAGCCCATTTTTTTAGTAATAGATACATTGGCCCAAAAGATCACTGTTTTAAAAGAATATAATGCAACTGAGATCTTATGTTCAATGAGACAGAGAATTATTTTACATTTGTACATTAAATCACACAGATTGGCCATCAACTATTTACCTTCTAGTAAAAGATTTAAGTAAACGTATCATTATCCTAACTATATGATTTAAGAATAAAAGGGTAAATGCCAGCTTTTTTGAGTGCAGTTTGGATTATTTTGTTAGGTATTTGATTTTTATGGAGTATTTTAATTAAGTAGAGTAAATCTTTAATATTTTCCGAGTTGTTACAAATTCTTTTAATTCTGACTATTTGTGAATGAATAGTATTGATTATTATTTTTTTCGAAATTTTGTATGTATATATATACTGAAGAGCCAAAACATTATGACCACCTACTTAATAACGCGTTGCGCGACCTTTGTCTTGAAAAAAGCTACAACTCACCTTGGCATTCATATCACAAGCTTTTGGTAGATGACTGGAGACAGGTTGTACCAAATGTCGAAGCAGCGATCACGCAAAGTGAAGACATTTCGAAGTAGTGGTGTTTGAGCTCTGAGCTGCCCTCTCCATTACATCCCAAATGTGCTTTATTAGGTTAAGATCCGGCAAGTTAGGTGGCCATTATATTAATTGGAATTCATCCTTATGCTCTTTGAACCACTCCCACACAATTCGAGCGTTGTGACATGAGGTGTTGTCCTGCTGGAGGATTGTTGGGAAGACAGACCCCATGTAAGGGTGCAACTGATCTGCAAGTATGTTCAGATAGTCCGTAGCTTTCATGGTCTGTTCTACCACAACTAAGGGCGCCAGATCCATTCATGACAACGTCCCTCAAAGCATAATACCGCTTGTCTATGACCAGCATGTGTATGACCTGCTGTACAAGGGGAGCACCTGTTAGCCTAGAAGATGGCGTATCCTGACACGACCACCAACGTGATGAATGAAAAATCGTTATTCATCCGACCAGACAACTGTCTGCCACTTATCCATAGTCCAGTCTCGATGTTTCCAGGCCCACTGTAGGCGTAGTTGACAATGACGCTTGGTCAACAGAGGCACACATGTGGGATGTCTGTTGAGCAGTCCCATATCCAACAGTGTCTACTGAACTGTGAGTTCCGAAACACTTGCACTTGGCCCTACATTATATTGGGCTGCCAGTTGAGCCACTATCTGGCCCCAATTATGCTGTACCAAGCGGGACAGTCTCCGACGTCCTTCTTTTATGACGCGTGGACGTCCAATACCTTGGTGCCCACTGTTGGTTTCACCGTCGTATATCTACTTTGCATAAATACTAACAACGGCAGATAGTGGACAACCTATCAGTCGTACATTTTCGGAAATACTCGTTCCCAGTCTTCGGGCCATTACAATCTGTTCTTTATCAAATTCGCTTAAATCAGCAGCCTTTCTCATCACTCGCAAAAGTAAGTGAAAGAATGATTCCTTACCTTTTCCAGTAGCAGTTAACAGTTAAATACAATTCCCACTTAATCACGTGCTCTCTATGTCATCCAGACGAGTTCATTGAAAAACGTGCGGATGGTCACAATGTTATATATATATATATATATATAGAAAGAGAGAGAGATAAGACTTCATCGTATAAAAAAGTACTCGGTAACATAAAAAAATTAGCAGGTTTATATTAAATATGCTAGTAACATGTTTAATTACTGTTGGAAAACAGAAATTTACATGATTATGGAAAGCAAAATAGAGCAAATTTAAGCGCGAAAAGATGTAACTAAAATAACCACCGAGCATTGCATGTAGCCCATGTAACTCTGGAAAAGATTCAATGCTATCACTTATTCCTCCTTTATTAACTTAAAAAAATTAAATTGCTACTTCTGTAATGTATTACTTTAAATATGAGAAAACATTTTGTTTAGAGCAGAAGACACTTTTTATGCATTATTCATCAGTATTAGCATTATAATAATATAAAGCGGGGAATTTAGAAAATCAAAAATAGCTGCACGCTGAAATCAAAAATAGCTACTTAATAGCTGCAGAGCAGACTAAGGAACCCCTTTCTGTGTTTTCTGCAAAGTTTATAAGCAAAACGTTTTAATTATTGATGCGTTGAAAAAAACTGTAAATGAAGAATAAAATGTGAAAATCAAAATTAATATTAATTTACGAGTCTAAGAACAGTATGGGTTGAACTTAGGTATCGGTGCACACGCAAGAAAATGAAATCAACAAATAAAAGGAAAGATATTTTTTCACTTTTTTATCGTATTCATTGTAGTAATAGTCAGTCGTAAATTACCTGTATACTTAACTAAATATGGATGAGGGAAGCTCACATTATTTAATACTTCCTTTTTCCTAAAATAATATTAATAAAAAAATCTTAATTCGCCATTTTATGTTATTGCAGCTTTGTGCAAGCTTTACATTTAATTACGTATTATTTTTGTTTATGTTCATATTTTGACTTTCGTTTTTGTTTTGCTTTCATTATATACAGCAATATCATTACTACTTAGTAATATCTATTGATTTCACTTTCAAGAACTCTGTAGTCATCGCATTCGGAGTAATCCGTTGTAATTTTCTTGAAAATAGTTCAAATACTTGAAAGTATTTTTTCTCTCTTTCTTTTCTTTTCTTTAGTATGAATTGGGAAGATTAGATCCAAAATTACTGCTATAACATTAGTGACTATTTCAAGGATCAAGAATCCCAACCATGCTAATCCTTGTTCGGCATTTCTTGTTAGTTGATGGCTGGTTTCGTCATTCGATGACAAATTCTTGATGTAGAATGAGTATATTCGAAGAAGTTTCTTTTCTTTTTTTTTCTTTCATCTACATATAAAGGTAGAACTGTCTGGAAAGTCCTCATAGCTTTCGCCTTATGTGTTTCACACTAATGAAATCTTATTAGCGTGTTTGGTGCCCAAAATCTATTCTCGTAATAATTGTCATCCACACTTTTTATAGTTTATTCGATGTCAGACGTTCAACTATTACAAATGATTTAATTTTTGGGGATGTTGAGGGGATTAAACCAAAGTATGACCTAATTACCATGTTTAAATTTTGTTAGCCCATTCTTCAGATTCAATGTACGTAGTTACTGTTTCACAGTTACTACTGTGATTTAGACTGATCCTTATTCAGCCTGAACCATTTTAAACGTGGTAGGTCGACTTAATTTTAATTCGATTAACTTAATTCTAATTCTTAATTAATTCTAATAGCTTCAGAATTTTTTAGAAGGAGCTCGATTAAGTTTGTGTTTCATGCCTTAAATAGGTATTTCTAAAGAATATCGGAGGACTACTGTGGTATCTGAGGGAAACCGGGGTAGCTAGAAATTATGAAACAGATGAACTAGAAATTTCCTTTCTCTTAATTTAGAATGTATTTATGTAGTGGATGCTTATAAATAAGATTTTGTGCCAACTAATAACTAAAGCATATCTGTGAATGATAATTGCTATCTATAGATGTAGTATATTTCACTGGTTGTTTTCTTGATCTGCTGTTTTTGAATTATATGACAAACTCAACTTGTCTCACTTGTGATACATTTCCCGCGGTGAAAGGGAACGCAGGGAAAAGCGATGAATAATTTAGCTCTGAATTTTGGCAACCAAAAGACTTGCTGACCGTTTGTTTTGTTTATTCTTTTATGTATACTAAAAGATAAAAATACAGGATGTGTTAAGGTGGTTTGTTGTGAAAAGTTAATCCAACATTACATAAATTATATAATTTTTAAAAGATTAACTATTATTATTGTACTAAGATACCAACTGTGCAAGCGACCTATCTAAAATCACACTGGCAAATACATGTGTACTTCAGCAAATCAGCAAATGGAACATATGAAATCTATATTTTACTTTTCCATGTGTAAGGCAGACATGTTAAGAAAGCTTTGGTTTATATTTCGGACTTAATTTGTCAAAAAAAAATAAAAAAAAAAAAAAAAAAAAAAAAAAAAACCCTGTAATGTGTGTATATTTAGAAGTCGTGAGTTATTAATTTCATATTTTTGTTATATTCTAGGTTAAGAAAGTGCCAGTTTTTTACATAAATATCTGTTGTTATATATGTTATTAAGAATTTTGAGCAGGGCTTTTCATCTTATTTATTATATCAAATCCATAACGATATTTTTTGATGACCGAAGCATAAATGTCGGCAATTTTATGTAATAAATTAATTTGTGTGTGTAGAAGCATTTTTGCATATGTTCATTATCACTTTATTGAATATGATTGAATGAAAATTGTGTTCATTCTGGTGTACCCTGCAAATGATTAATCTAAAACCAAGACAACAAATGGGGTGCTAGTAGCAAAAAGCAAATGAATATTTAAATTCAATTTGATTTCCCACATATAAGGCAGAAAAGTTTAAAAAGTTCGGATTATATTTCAGTTTATCCTGACCAAAAAATGCATCTAATATATGTATATTTAAATTATATGAATCAGTCATTCCATATTTATGCCATATTCTGGGTTAAAAATTGCAAATTGTTCACTTGAACATGCATTAATTTTTCATGCTAATGACAATTTTAAGTGGGACTCATTTATTATATGTAATACCTACCTTTTTTGGGGGGAAGGGGTTAAATTAAATTTGAACAAATCCATATTATAAACTATTTTATGTGTCCAGGAGCATTTTTGAATGCATTTATTATCTCTATATTGAATGTGACCGAATGAAAATATTTTTAAAGTATAATGTATTCATTGTAATAAACTCTGCAGCAGAGCTTGATTTCTAAAATTGGAAGTGCCAGAAAAAGTGAAGATAAATAGGTAAATTAAGTAAAATATAAAACCATAAATAAAAATATTTTAATTTTCCCTGGAGGAATAATTAGTACACCATTGTTTCCTAAAATTGAGATGAAATAATAATAGTAATAAAAAATAATAGATGACTACATAATGATAACAAGACATTGTAATCAGAGATAAAAGAAATATTTGGAGCAGTATATTTTTCCTCGTAACATAAATTTCCTTTCTTAAATGGAAGAGAAACACTCCAATGTAAAATTTTAAACTAGGTAAAAAAGCATCCTTATTTTGGTGTAGATTTTGTTTAAAATTCTGTAGATTTCAAGACAGATACAGTATCTCAGAATGTTTGCAAAATTTTTTTGCTTTTAAAAAATGGGACCTATGTCTGTCTGTCCTCAAAATCAGTAGAACTTTATTTAAAATATATGGCAAAATAAGGTTGCTTTTTAGATTGTTTATAGTCTTATATTGGTTACTAATACATGTAAAGCTTTCTTGACTTGATGGGTAGAGTACACAAATGCTTTTTTTTTTTTCGTGAATAGATAGCATTTCAGAATTGAAAATCTATACTTCAAGTCCTCGAGTTTTCTCACATATTTTGCTCTTCCAAGAGAAAGCAAGGCATGTGTTCAGTAGCTAATTGCAGTAGCAGTTTTACTAGTTGATAAACGAAATGCTGCATCAGAACTATTATTTTCTGTTAATATTGCGCTTATGTTGTACAACAAAATACTGGAGCTCAGTTTACTTGGGGTTTTAATCTGCAGTGTCTGGAATTAGGATTTGATTAAGAAACTGAAAACTACCGGAAGTGGGCTCTCGCTAAATTTAATCTTATTTCTCCAGACAATTAATCAAAAGGTTAACTTATTTGAATATTGCCAAGTTCCTGACGACTATCTGCGTAAGGGGAATGATGCCATTGCAGAGGACTTTCTAAGAGAAACTGGTCTATATTCATGTTACACATAGGAAAAACCATACAGTCAGTAACTTCACCTGGGATTGAGCCCACGTTAAACTCCCAATATTCAATGGCTTTAACCACTTGGCTGCTAATGTGGTTATGATTAATGTAAAATCATTGTGACAGATAGATGCGTAGATGATATTATTTGTGTACTTTTGCTGATGAAGTGCAAAAGTAGATGAAAATTTTAAAGTAACAGCATTTCTCTGTATAGAGCAGAAATGTGTAAACATTTTGGATTATATTTCAAACTTTTAGCAAAAAATGTATATGATATATCTTAAAAAATGTAGGTCATTAATTTTATAGGCATGCTGGATTCTAAGTTAAGAAAAAGAGAATTGGTTTACATGAAGATGTGTTGTCAGGCATACCAGTAAGGATGTTGAGTGTATCTTTCCATTTCATTTATTCTGTTGACTGCTTAAAATTTTTTTTAAGGGAGTGAAGGCTGAATGTGGGCAGATCCACATTATAAACTCTTCTGTTTGCCTGGAAGCAATTTTGGCTGCATATATTATCACTTTATTGAGTGTGTCTGTACGAAAAGAGTTAACAAGTAAAATGTATTCATTTCAATACATATATTCATTACACTGAAGTTAATGAAGGAGTAATTTTAATGTTTATGCAGTTTCAATGAAATTTAGTGGTACTAGGCTGAGTTTCTTATTTTCATGAGAGGGTTAGAAGTAAAGTGTGCAAGGTTAAGGATTCTAAAACTTCTAATCTTATTGTTTAGTGTGCAGAGATTTTTCCTGCATTTCAGAATTATAACGAAATTATTGTAGATTAATGTCAGGAAGTTAAATTTAAACTTGTACTATTCATATTACTTAGCCAGTATTACTGACCATGTTGATTAATTTTACTCTGAAATTCTGATATGAATGATGTTTGAAACAGCATAATTAATGTTGTGCTTAAGTTATATACCCTGAATGTTATGGCACTTATGATAAGCAGATTGCATGGATATAATAAGTATGAGCTATAAATATTTTCAATTTAGCATCTATTTGTTGCTTCAGATTCTACCTTTGGATAAGTTTGTTTTCCACTTTTAAGATTATGTAAATAATCTGTTTAGAGCAGTGTATTAAATAAATATTGTTTAAGTACTGACTTATTCAATAATTCAAACATTATCATTTTGATGAACCTATGGATTTTGTCAAGAGTTTTGAGAAAATATAAGTGTATTGAGATTTATGTTCTCATCAAAATTTCTAAAGTTTTTCCTTGGTTAACATTTATGTCTATTTTGTTAAGCATGTATAATGTACAGATATTTGTGAGTAATTTTAAATTGTATATGTAAAGATTTCTGAATTTCTTCTGGAGTAGAAAGTTTAACCCAAAAATTTATCTGTTTACATAGGAAGTAGCATGTTAATTTACTATTCTTGAGAACAAGTCAAAATAATTTTATGAGTTTATTCTTTATAATGGAGACTTAGATTTCAAAGTGTGTTTGTGTAAAATTTTATGAAGAAATGAAAGAAACCATTCATTTAAACTGGGCTTATTTCACAGATTGAGTTAAATGTATAACTATGGCAACCTTGAAACGAACAAGAGAATATGTAGGCTTAAATAATTATTCTTGCTAAACTATTTTATGAAACAGTCGTATGTACTAATATATCTGAAATGCTTTGGTAAAATGTTTAAATAGAAACATATTTTATTCAGCATACATGTTTCAGAAGCATATAGTAATGAAACTGGATCTTTCGAATCCTCAGTGTGTATATTTTATAGATGTGTACACATTCTTAAGTGTAGGGCATCAGCATGTAAGTGGGTAAACTAAGTATATAAATTCTGTTATGGTCACATGTAGTGCTCTACTACCCTTGCAACAATATATATATAATTTTTTTAAAAAATGTAATTATGAGGTACTGATTGAAAATACATAAACATTTTTGGGTATTTATTGCATTTCGACTGCATCTAATTATTACTTAAAACTCTTCATGCAGTATGAAAACTGAATCATAATAATTAAAGATAACTTGAAACATTTAATGAATCTTCAAAACATACATGCTGTTCTAAGATGTACAATAGTATACTGGCTTGGTGTGGTCGCACCAGGTAGAAGGATTTAGGGGTGGCAAGATTTTTAGAATTTAGGAACCGGACGGCTGAATTTGGGAGTTGCAGAGTTTGCACGAGGCAGCAAAAAGTCCAGCACCAGCCCTGATAGTATATATTGAAAGACTATGCTATTGAGGAATATTAGATATCACTAGAAGTTATGTTTCTAAAATATTTGACTGATAGTTTGTAAGTTTCGATTCACTGAAGTAGAAAAATGAAATTACATGCAACTTGAGCCAGTCTGCATTATAGATAGATTGACATGATTTTTGTAAAGGTACATGACTATTGTATTTATATAATAAAGTGGATTTTTAAATGTTTGTTCCAAAAGTGCTTAAATAGCCATTTTTCTAAACATGTTCTTATTGGCTATGTGCTTTTTAATAATGCCTTACTGCCTTTAGAACCAGTAATGTCATCCTAGGTTCAGTTAGCAATAATGTTTATGTCAGAAACTATGCTTTGCAAGAATAAGCCTCTGATTGTCTTCCACAAGATATAATATTTCCAAATAGATGATCTCATGTAATTTTATTTTAAATGACTAAATTTGTGGGTGTTTAGTGACATTTATTTTTAAAATGTTTGAAAAATTATTTCAAATAGACCATTAGAACAAATTTTGAACTTGCGCTTCATGGTGTGCATGTTCTTGCACAGGTAATACTTATCTTGATGCTGAATATCCCAAAATGGATAAGAGGTCCCCACTATGATGTTTAAAACTTAAAACTTGCTGTATTTAGTTTCTCTCCCGAATATTATATTAGTTAGGGTAAATAGTGCATGTAAATATTTTATGAGACAGAAAAGGTAAGTTTCACATTTCTTTTTTATGCCTTCAGAAGAAATGATAGCTCTGTGAGATGGACAGGATAAACGTTGGATCGCAGTGAAAAACTTTTTTTAAAGATTTTTAACTATTCGCTATTCTTAATGTCGTTATGGTTATTAATCTGGAAATGTTAAAAATTATGTATCATATACTATTTTTTTGCAAACTTGATATTTTTTATCGTATACTAGGTGTGCTACTAATATTTTGTTAGTGTGATAATAATTTCTCAATTTAAATTAATTGAAAAGAAATTTTGGTGAGTGAAATCAAATGCATAAGCAATAAATAATAATTTATTACAAAATTATAACAAATAATGAATTACAAAAATTTTTATTGACTTCTTTTAAAAGAAGTCTTAAAGTCATTTTTTTATTGGAAAAAAATCATAATCTTGAATATCAACTTAAAATGTATTCCAGTTTAAAACACAATGATCTTGAATAGGTAATTAATACAGATTGATTTTAAAACACTATTTGTGGATCTTTGTCAGCAGGATGATTATACTAACCTTCCACATTTCATATGCACTAACAAAAAAACTGACAATGTGAAAACTTTAAATCTGACTACAAAAATTTAACTGAAAATTCTTTCCCCCCTTTTTTAATATAAGCCTCATGAAATAGTGTGACAAAAATGAGCAATTAATATAACACTCTAAATGGCACAGTTTTTGTTGTGTTCTGATTCATCGTGGCAAAGAGAGTAAGATTGTGCCTGTTGTTGAAAAGAGCCTTGAGCACCATACAGTGACAGCACGACTTTACTCAGTTCCACCGCCAATTTTGATGGAGAGCACTCCATGGAAGACCAGGTCCGATGGCCTCCCACCCCTCTTCCGCTACCACCAACTTCTCGAGAGGACTTTCACCTCGCCATATATTTAGAGTGTCCCCATGCCCCCCCAAAAATTATACATTTATAAATATCCATGCTTTCTCCGGGATTTGAACCCCAGCCCTTCGGTACCGCAGTAGGCTCCTCTAATTACTATACGATCAGGACGGTGGCTCAGTTTTTGGATCTGCTCATGAAGAAATATATTCAAACAGTGTTTTTCCGACCTGAATTCATATAATTAATTATTTTAGTCTCTGTTTTCATAAAGTTTTATTTACTCAGATAATGTTTAAAGAAAATAAGGAAACAAAATATTGTAAGTGATAAGGTAATATTTACCAAATGACTGGATAAAGGCTCTTACCGCTCATGGGGTTAAAGATTTCTATAAAAATTTATCTCTTATATGAGAAGCAAGTTGAAAAAAAATGTTTTTATCACCCCATACATTGGGAAACTAACATTAGATACAATCTTTGAACTTATTAAACTGAAAAGGAAGCTTTGATTGCCATATTCTACTAACATTTTTTTGTAACTATAATGATTAGACTGTGTGCCATAGTTGAAAGTAAGCTAGAAATATTAAAATCTTTGAACCTTTTTTTAGATATAAAACTTTACGTTGTGAATTCAAGCACAGTCCTTTTCTCAGAAAATCTTGATGCAGCAAGCAAGTATAGCACATCTTTTAAGACATTGAATGGTGGTGGGGGGAGCTATACTGATTTTTTTACAATACTAACTTGATTGCAGATTAGTGTTTCTAAAAGAAATTAATTTGCACATGAGAAAAACAATAAAACCCTGTTCAGTCAATCTGTTCACCTGTTACCTTCTGAGAAAGGGGGCTTGGGTGGGTTATATAGCTGTAGTTAGTTATTCTTCAGAAGTGCCATATTTTGCTTGTAGTAATGTTTTGGAAAGGAGCAAATTCTATTTTTATTTTCTAGCTAAACATTAAGATAGTTTCATAATTTGTGAAATATTAAAAATAGTTTCTTAATTGCATTTAAACAAAAAATTAACTACAGGAAAGGAAAAATTTCAGAACCGTACTACAATAAGCCCTTTCTAAAGCAACCGTGTACAGTTTCAGACAATTTTTATCTTCTCTTGGGATGGTCGATAACCTTAGAACAGAGGTGAGTTGGTGATGGAGGTTATCAGTTTGGATTCACCTTATTCAAGCCTCTTGGAATTTAATCAAAAATTACTGAATAATAAGTGTGGTATATTGTCTTATTCATACATACTTGATATAATTCAGAAACAGTTCCATACACAAGTAGTGAATAATGTAGTAAAAAAATATTTGGGAAAACTTTACATAATTTTGTGAAATAATACTAATCTGTAAGCATTTTAAAGAATGGGCAACAGATCTTTTTTGTTTAAAGCCAAAAAAAATGTTTTGTAAATTTTGTATAATAATTTCAAAAACACTTGCTGCTTGTTAAAATCTTAAGCTTTCCTCTTTGGATTTGCTCATTTAATTAATCTTCTTTTTCTAAAGCAGTTTGAACTTCATAAAGTAAACCAAATATCTCTTATATATTTCTGTCAACTTACTTTAAGACAGGCTGTGGCATCAACTTTAATAACTTTAAATTGTGGATTTAAATTTACCCTTTGTTTTTAGACATCTTAATCTAATATTCATGTGAAAAGAAATTTCAAATAAAAAAACCACATGCTTATGTGCACTGAACTACCAACTGCAAAATAAATGGCTATTGAAAAAGTGCTTCTTTTACAGTAGTTAGGAGAGTTCTAGCTAGGGTTTTCAATGCCCGGAGGCAGCTAAAAATTTTGCGCCCCTTTCTGTTTGCTTAGAATGGAAAATATTTAATTCTAAAATATCATAACATCAGTTTGGCTTCTTCTGGATGCTGTGCCCATGGGCAGATGTCCCCTCTAGCTATGCCTCTTGTAGTTAGCAGTATTCTTTATTTCAAAATAGTATGTTGTCATCTATTTGTTGTGCCTTCATTAAAAAAATTTTGCATGTTCTTCATCAATTTCACTTTGACAGTATAGCTTTATAAATAAAATTTGCAGTCTGGCTCTTATGGCAGCATATTCAATAGTAGGCAGTATTCAATTATACTATACAGCAGTGCTCCGCAACCGGTGTGCCATGAGTAGGATATAGGTGTGCCGCAATCAAATACATGTATTTGACATTTTGCAATTTTTTATCATGTATTTAATACACAATGATAATTTTTTTCCTTAATAATGTCTATTTTAAATGTTTTTATATATTTCACTGTTGTGTAGTTGTGTGTATGATTGTGTGTCAGCATTTGAATTTTTTCGGCACTTCCTTGATAACTCGGAACTCAAAAATATATAACTTTTTTTTAAACATAAATTTAAACGAAATATATTGGTTTCATACCATTTTAATTAAAAATAATAGCTCTAAAACTGTTTTTTTAAAAATGTGAAATAAACCAATCAAATTGAAGAATTTTTGTTTTTTAATTTTTAAAAAAAAATTTTGATTATTATGATAATTATTATGATTGCATATAAATAAATATGTTATGGTTTTATAATTGTATATTTTTCAAATTAAAAACAAAAATTTATTGTAAATTTTGTGTATAAATCAATACATATATACATTAGCTTTTGGGGAGCCACGAAATTCCAGAAAGATTTTTTGTGCATCGCAGGTGAGAAAAGGTTGCGGAGCACTGCTATACAGCATTGTCTGACAATAAGCTATTAAGCTGCAAAGAAATTTAAATCATATTGCAGCATGTAGAACTAACGGGCCACCCAGATGGGAATGCCATTGGGGGAAAAATGTTGATCTAAAGTAACACATATATTTTATTAGGAGGAGAATCTGAGTTTTGTTTTGATGTTCATAAATTAACTGTCTATGCTTAATGAAATACTTAGTGATATTTGTTATAAAATCTTTTCAAGGGCGTTTTAAATCACGCATGTGTCTCAAGCTCTCTTCATTTCTATGTTTTCTGTGGGGTGTCTTTCTCTTGTTCAGTTGGATAAGGATCAAAGGCATTGTCAAAAGAAGCAAAATCATCAAAGTACAGAATCAGTACTTTTTAAATTACAAATACATTTTACTTGCCAAAAGGTTAAAATAATTCTGTATGCATCATTTGCAAATGCTATGTAGTGCACTTTCTTGTACAAAAGGTAATGAACTTAACAAAATCTTAGCTTTAAATTTTCAAGATAGGATGGAAGCAAATCAAACAAATTAAAGTTACGAATCAATAGGATTAAATAGTAGGTAGGATTTGTAGTTTTTAGTATGGATATGAAAAGTAAGCAGCTTAATGTTTTGAACATAGACATATGCCTCTAATTGTTAATTATTCAGTTTAAATAACTGTGTAATCTGTAACAGTTGCAGAAAGTTTCGTATGTGTTTGCAAAGCAAAAAATTATCATTAGTGTTTTGCTAAGCATTTATATAGGGATATGTTAATTCTAAACTTTCTCTGTGTGCCATGTAGGTTTATGTTTTAAATTTAGTTAATATCTCAAGTCTGTAAAAACCCATGTTCATGTAGCTTGAAATTAGATGATGTATTGAAAATTAAAGAAGGGACTTGATTAATAGAAATTTCCAGAAGCATTAATAAGGAAGTAAATAGTTTATGTGCATAGTTACTATGGATAATTTGTTAAGAAACTGCCATGCTTAAACAATGTTTAAAAATGTGTTAAGTGCTTTTTCTGTTCGCAGTGTTAACTGCTGCTTCCTGTTTCTTCATTGGTATTTCATTGTAGCCACCTTGGCACAATTCGAGGATTTTTACAGGTGAAAAGGTAAAAGTTACTTATCGTGTGCAATATGCTATTTTTTGTGCCTTTTTTTAGAAAGATTTCCTAAACTATTGATCAAAGTACATTATCAACATATGAAAGAAAATGTACTTTAGAGTTTTAAAAAAACAAATTTGAATTATTAAATAAGGATTATGTGACACATTAAAAAAATAAAACACATTTTTCTTCAAACCTTTTTGTAATATTTTGGGCACTTCTCCCGAAGTATGCAGCGATCTGTTTTTGTTTAAAAAAAAAAAAAATCAGAGAATTGCAGAAACTTGGCTTCATGCAATTCTAAGCAATAGTGGCTACTTAGGAAACACATTTTCTAGGTGTTCCCTTAAGAAAATTTTCAGCAAAATTTTGTATTCCTGCAGAAATTTTACCATCATTTCTTCCATTGCAAACAAATTTCACAGGTTTATATTTTCAAAGTTTAAGGCAAAATATATCACAATTTGTGTATAGCCTCCGGAACTTAGATTACAACAAAAAAAAAGAATGCGTATGAAAATGGTGTTGCTGTTTGTTTGAAGAATTGTTATGAGCATGGTTGCCAGAAGAATGGCTATGTGCATGGTTTCCAGAGTTTCGGTTATTGTGAAAATATGGCAATTTCTCCTAAGGTGGTTGCATCAATACGTAAGTACTTCTTCCTTTAGTTCCATTTTACCTTTCAAGCTGTTCAGTTACTTATATTGTTTATTTGTTTAAGCGCATTACTTTAGGTCCTCCTTCTGCTTCGTGTAACTTTTTTTTTACTGTAATATGCTTTTAGTTTAGTGGTTATTATTTTATAAATTGTTGAAAATCCGTGTTATCTCAGATGGGCATTTTTAAAGTTTTATGTCTTATAGAAGTTTACATGTAATTCTTTTTCTTGTTTCTAATGCATTCCGTTTTCACACTAATATTTTGGAGCAATTTGTGTATTGCATGCACATTATAATTTTAGTTATTTAGCTGCCATCCAGGTGGTATAGTGCTTAGGGAAGCATGCTGCAGCACAAAAGGACCCAGGTTCAAATCCCGGAGAAGGCATGATTGTAACTGTCCCTCCGTTCATAGAAGACAACGGTCGCCACATTTTAGGTACCTTCACAATAAAATGGCCAACACTTAGGCTGAAAAGGCCAGTGCCCGCTTGCCATTGGATTTAAAAAAAGTTATTCATGCATTCATTTCTTATTTTGCGAGAAATACCTATTTAAAATAAACTTTTCCTTATTGGGTAAATAGTATTTTTAGCCCAAAGGGGCATTAGACTAAAAGGGCAGTTAGTCTCAAAACAGCATTTTGCATCATTTTACTTTCTGCTTTAGTTCACTTTTGAGACTGTTGCCATCCAAGATATTATCATTATATGTTATATTTAAAGAAACTAAATAATGAAGAATCTGCATAAATGTTTCTTGCATCGTGAAAAAACAACAGTACCTAAAGCCATCAAATTTTGAATTACATAGTTCTCCAATCGAACATGGGCACTTAGAAGCCCGAATTTTGAATTTCGAATTTATCTATTTCAAATTTTGTAAAACTTTAACAAATTTTTGATTAACAAACTCAATGATTTCAAAGCGAGCATTGGCAACACTGTACAGAAAGAAAAACATTTTTATTTCCAGTGCATGGGACTGTGTATTGGAAATCCTAAAGATATGCTATTTTGCTGTTTTTAAGCATTTTGTGATATTGCTGTTGAATTGAATTAAATGTGGTTTATGTGTGAAGACCATGATATTTAACAAACAAAAGTAACACATAAAACATTAAATAAAAAAAAGAAAGAAAAAAAAAAATCACTCTTTTGGACATAATATAAACTCTGAAAGCTTTCAGATTTTCTTTTCTTTTTCGTTCTTTTAGTAGTTTTATTTTTTGCATGATTTTCCCAGCTTTATACAAATTATAATAAAGTATTATATTCAATAATACTGTATTTATACCCTTAGTCATTGTTGGAATGTTGTTAATCTAGGCAGTAAAATATTTCTTTAAATTTATGAAGCTGTGTGCACTTCACAGTTTTTAAAACCCTTATTGCTATTTTGATTTGCATATACTTAATGCCACTGTTGAAAATCAGAATCTGATTTACTGCTATTATAGATAAAGGGCAATACATGATGCCTTTTTTATTAGTACTATTAATTACATAACCCTCACATACTTTGTGATAATAGACTAAACAAAATAGCATTATTAAATGTAATAAACATATATATGCTTTTAAGTGTTCAATGTTTAGAGAATAAAAATATTTTTTTTTAAAATTAAATTTACAAGATAATATAGAGTTACGGTAACTATACATGACACAAAGCTAATATGAAAACTAGGAAAGCTGGAGTGACCAAATTTCTTTTTGTGTACTTTTTCATGCTAAACATTATTTTAGAAACTGGTATGCCACCTTTGGATACTTATTCTTCTTTTATTCACTTCAGCATAAAGTTTCTGATCAATTTTGTTGCTCACTTTAAGATCATTTGTCTCTTTTTTCTTTCCAGATATATAATGTTAGGCAAGCAAACACTTGTGATCCACATACCATATTAATTCTTGCTTGTTTTTACATTTTGCTTCAATTTTGATCAGATTAAAAAATAAAATTTAGCAGATGATTGCTGACAATAATACTTTATTATTAATTTAGGAGGTAATTATGAATGAAAATTTGGATACTAGTTTTCTAGTAAGCAAGAAGATGTTTCTCATTTTTTTTTGTCAGTTAATATTATGCCATAGCTGTGCAGTAAAACAGCTGAAACTTGACCTAATCTGCAATGAGAGGGTGATGAGCTACCAAAGATGTCAAGTTTTAAGGATTAAAGGGTGGGTTATTCACAGTTCATAGTACTTTACCACATATTGCTGTAATGAATGTTCTAGCACAATGCAGGACACATAAAAGTGCAACATACCCTAAAGTAATTGTTAAAAGTCCGAGAAACACTTTATAAAGAAACTAAACTGAAGAAATAACTAGTAGCTCTCTGTAGGAGAAATATGATGATGTCAAACTGTGTCTCACACTAATTAAAGATAGCTCCATTCATTCGTACATTTGATTGGAATATTTTTGCTAAAGATTTGTTTAGATGAAACTAGTTTGTATTAATTTTATACATGAGAAAAACATCAAAAATGGGGCAGATTACAAGTGTTCAGTGGTCTTTATCCATTTAGTTATTTATTGGGTTAGGAAGTTATGGAAAGCTTTTGGGAGTTGATATTAATCTGGATTTTCAACCATACCTTTAAAAAATCCACTTTTTAAAATATGTCTGCTCATCTAATGAGGTAAACAATAAGTGCTAGTCATTGTGTGGTACTATTGCACCTTCTAGAAAATAGATTACTATTCCCTCATTCACCCATCAAGTGAATTCTGGGAATTAAAAATAGACCGGAATAAAATATCTATGTTCCTAGTGAAAATTCTTTCTATGTGTTATTGTCAGGAAGGAGTCCAAAATGAGTGGTTGTAAGTTTATATTCACCAGACTTTTCATCTTTTACAAAAAATGGTTACATTAAAGTTTATTAATTCTTTATATTTTAAAAATATATTTAGTGTATGTGTCTTTTAAATTCAAGGTTTTTTTTTGCTGCATATTTTTAGTTCTAATACAAAGTGTATTCTTTTTAAAGTAATTTTATTTTATGTAATATACTCCCATTTGTTATCAAGGTGTGATGACAGGCCAAGAGGGCTTAAAATCACCTAACTTTGATAGTGTTTTACCTGCCTGTCATGGATTAAGCTGTTTTTATATGATGCTGTACTGACCCTATTAGAATTGTGTTATATAATATTTCTGCCCTAATAGTTAAGGATTATATTATATGCCTTTTGTTAAATATTTTGTTCCATGTGCTGTAAAATGTTAGAACACTGCTCATTCTTTTGCATCATTTGTTAAAACCCAAAGACTTATTTTCTTGTCATTGTTGTTACTAATGTCATGTGTCTGACAATGGTCAGCAGAAGCCCATACCATTCAGCATGGCCAGGAGTCAAATGTGTCCATTGTTGGCGAAAGCCTTGAGCACCATATAAGGTGACAGACTGATTTTAGCTCAGTTCCACCCCCCAATTTTGAGAGAGTGCACACCGGGTGGGATGGGTCTGAGGGTATGCCACTATTTTTCGTTTACCACCAATCTCTTGAGAGGACTTCCAGCTCACCACGTTTAGTCAATTGCCCTATGCTGCACAGACACTTTATATTTCCAAACATCCATGCCTTCTCCAGGATTTGAACTTGGGTCCTTCGGTCACTAACCACTAGTCACCACCCAACTAGTCAGTCACTAACCACTATCTCAGTTGGGTGGCTTTATTTTTTTAGTGTTGGGCATAACATAGCCTATTTCTTTTATAATTTTAGTTTCAGCTTTTGTATATGTGGATGCTAAACTATGCAATTGTGTTTTGTATTGGAATACATAACCATTTTCTTTATGCTCCGAACATGATTTAGTTTTTTCATAGTTCGTCTTTTTGGGCTCCAGTAACTTGAATTTCAGGAGCATTTTTACAAATGATGTTTCATTTGCATACCTAAAGCATAGTGACATACAATTAAATTGTTATTCTAATACTGTAAAGGTTAATATCAGTTTTGGAGAATTCCTGTATTCTTGTTCCTCCTTAAGACTATTTCATCGTAATAATCTTTATTCACATTTCTTTAAATAAAAAATTGTAATATCTTCAATCGATATAAATTCATTTGATAGTCAGAAGCTCTAGGTATTGTCTTAACACCAAGATTTCAGATATCATCATTATAGCAAAATCTGCATTTTTGACATTAAGAGATTGAGGTAAAGTTTATGAGATGAATATGCGAGAACTAATTGTCTAGAAACTAGATTCCTCTTTACGTAAAAGAAACGTGTTCCAGTATTTTTAAATTCTTTTTCATCAAAACACTGGCTTTGCAAATTCATAGTTTTGATGTGGTATCAACGATATGTGTTGATATTGATTAAAATTAACTGCAGTTTTTCTAGATTAGTTGTATATTTCAGCTTGCATTTGTTTTGATATTGAATTTAATCATTTTGCACTTCCAGAGCTTCTGCTGATAACGTATAAGAGGTGTCGAAGGTTCAGAAATTGTTAAATACAGTAGTAATGTGGTGCTCACATCCACAGTTGCTTATTAAGGAAAGATTATAATGAAATTCACGGGTTTTTTAATATCTTTTGTTAGTTGATTCAATTTTTGTAGTACCAGGATAAATGCTCTTTAGTTTTTAAAATCTTAATTCCTTTTCGTGTATCCATTGCATGTGAGAAATAATTTTTGTCTATTTTTATTCAATAGATTTTTAACTATTTAAAATTTTTTTTTTTTTTCTTCATAAAACAGTCGTTATTTTGTTTTGATGTTAGCACATCGCGATTTTCTGAGGTGATTGTTATCAAAAACAACGTAGTGTTAGGTTCATCTTCGGTACATGGTTAAACCTGTTTGTAGTTTCAGCTGTTAGTTTGAAAACAGTCTTGCGATAGCAACTAAATTCGCCATTATGTGACGCGTTTATATTGTTCTGATTTTAACCATCTTCCGGATATTTGAGTTCAAGCTCATAACTTGAAATTTTTTTGGAGTGAACGCATGTATATCAGATTTCTTTCAGAAGCCTGGCGATAGAAAATATATTTTGCGTTATCAGAGCATGGTGTGGAAACGTAATCCAAGCCCTTCATTGCCACAGGCATTTAATTAAATTTAAATTTAAATCTATTACAGCCTAACGCATTGACAATTGCCTACTTCCACGAAATGTGTATGTGTAAGTCTGCCATTCTTGCTAAGTGCCGAGTTAGTCCATTATAAATGAGTATTATTATCCGAAACTGTATGCTGTGAAGTCTAGCTTCACATTCACTGCTGAATTTCATCTTATTCAGTATGCGTTTTGAATTTCTTTTCATTTTAAAACACTCGAGAGTGAGCTTTAGAATTTTTATTTACATAAGCAATATTTGCATATGGTTTAACGTAAGTTTCTAAAATCGCGAGTAATTTCATTTATCTTCTGTGAGAGACAAGAGTCTTAATATCAGACATCGTAGAATGAGATCAGTTTCTTTCCATGATCATTGTTTTTGTCATTGTAATAAAATTTTTTCTAATAATGATCTTATTTTTCCTGTAGAAAGTAAATAAAATATTAAACTGCTAAAAAAACTCAGTGTTAACGTGAATGATTATTTTGATTATGCGTTCTGATTTTGCTGATTTTTTTTTCCTTTCGTATTATGTTTTATTTTGCTAGGAACTATTTCATTTATGCCCAGGGGTATGTAAAGGTATTCTAAAATGCACTTTTTGATATACTTCAAAAACGATCACTTGTTCCCTTCTGGTGGAGAGAATGTAAGTTCGATAACCTCCGTGGTTGGTAAAGAAAATTTCTCTGAGGGTTTTTTTTTTCGGGGGGGGCGTCTTCTCCCCATCGCAGTGAAAAAGTTGAATAAAATAATGTGTTAGGGAAAGTTCTGGGGGGTGTTATAAAAAATCCTTTGCTATGCATCGCATTGCTGAAGTGGGAGATGTTGTTGAACCCTTCTCCCCTTAATCTGTTATCAGTGGCACAGGTAAGTTTTGTGTAAACCGGTTATTACCCTTTAGCTTCTCGAATGTAACGGAAGTTCACCTTTCCCATTGCTCCTCGTTCTTTTCGGCCCCTTACTAGAAAGTGTTTCTTAGACGAAGTTATCGGCCTTTTCTTTTTTCTTTTGGTTAATGATTGATCTCTCGGCTCTAGTTCTGTGTGCTGTGGAGAATCAAGTTGCCGAACTGTGCAATAAGAAAATTGGAAGTTTTGTGTTGCTTTAGGATTTAAAAGACACCTTACCTTACGCTGTGTATATTTGCTTGAAAAATAATAAGCTAGCTCTCTGAATGTTTTATTTTTATATTTAGGAATATTTTATTTTTATATTTAGGAAAATTTTTGCTTCATAATTTATTTTTGTAAATAGCTTTTTAATGTCTAATATTTTATAATCAGAATTTGTTATAGGTTTGAAAAAAACTGATTATAATGACGGTGTGATAGAAATTTTAATGTAAATTTTACATTTTTATTATTGTTTCTCATTTCAAAATAAAATTTTGCATCCCTGATATTGAAATGTTGGTGAAGCGCAATATTAGACAAAGCAGATATACTGCTATTTAAAAATTATCGCACGTTGTATTCAGTTTGTCTTAAACGTATCTCGAGAAGACATCCTTTCAGAATAGGCTAGCCTCCTAGGCTTATCCTTTAGCAGTTTCTTTGCTATTTATTAAACATAAAGCTTGTAGCGGAGAGGACCGCTCCACATGCGGCCCTCAAACCCCTTGATGCGATCCATATCGTGTGCCTACTTCCCCTCAAGAAAAGTAAGAAAATATAAGTGCATGCAATATTGAATTTGGAAAATGGGAACTGACTAAATGATTTTTAGTGGGCATCACTGTTTGTTGAAATGAACGGAGCGTGCACCTTTGAAACTGAAGCGACTATTAAATGATGTTTCAGATAATGATAACATTTGAAGTTAAATAAAATTGCAGCAATCCTATAACCAAGAGCAAGCAACTAATTAACTCTGAACTTCTGCCTGGTTAAGTCATCTAAACAGTGAAAAATGTGTATCACTATTTACCATTTTGTCCGAATGCTATGAGAATAGATTTCAAGATTTTTAAAAACACCATCTGCGTTTCAGCATGTCTGCTACTCCATTCTCAGTTGACATCAAATTTAACTAGGAATTTACTAGTGGAATGTGTAAAATTAATATCATATTTATTTAAATGGACTTCTGAAGTTGCGTCTATTCAAAGAAAAATGTTCAGCCCTTCATAAATATTTCCAGTTCATAACCTCTGTTTTATGAAAGTACGTGTGTTATTAGCAAGCAACTAGAAGTAAGAAGCATCCAAAAATAAAACAAACACAGTAATTTTTGGAATAGCATCTTGAATATACCCTTCGCAATCGCCACCATGTCTATCAAACAAGATGCAAATACACTAGTTTTCACGACGATGAAAGGTATGCTCAAGGCCGACATTGATGTTCTAATAACTCCAAATAAATTTTTGGATTAAAAGGTAAATGTAATTTTATGAGATGTAGTGCTACACTCATGTCCATAAATTAAGGATAATTTGGAGTCACGCGGGAATCGAACTCTAAATATACCACCTGTAAAATCACTACACACATCTTCAAGAATCATATTCAAATTTCAGGAAGTAACCAGATGACACCGATGGTACGTCAGAATGACAAGAGTGTAAGAGAGTGATATATAAGGAATACAAACAAAGAAGTAAAATTGTTCGCAGGCGCTTCATAAGCATTTCAGTGCAATAACCGAATAGTTATGACACAAAGGACGCATTTGGATGATTTTTTACGTGGTAGAATTATCGGCCATCTGGAATGTGGGCGTACCCAACTGGAAGTATCAGACGAACATGGAATTGGCCAGAGTGTCATCTCAAGGCTTTGGCAACGATTCCAAGATGATGGTAATGTGAGTAGACGTTACAGCACAGGTGGCCCCAGAGTTACAACGCCGAATGAGGGCCGGTATTTGGCAGTTACTGCCAAAAGAAACAGGCGGAGCACAGCCTCAGACCTGTCTCGTCAGCTCTCTTCAGCCACTGGTACGACAATTTCAAGGCAGACCGTGTACAGACGCTTAGGGCAGATTGGTCTATATGCTCGTAGACCTGTCAGATGCGTTCCACTTACTGCAACTCACTGTCGCCTGCGGTTAGCCTGGAGTAGAGAGCATGCATTGTGGACACCGCAACAGTGGGCTTGTGTGATGTTTTCCGACGAGTCCAGGTTTAGCTTGCAGTCTGATTCTCGCCGGACTTTCATATGGAGAGCTCCAGGTACCCGTTACCACCAAGAAAACATCATTGAACGACACCGTTACGGTGGTGCAGGAGTGCTCGTTTGGGGTGGAATTATTCTGGGTTCCAGAACTGACCTGCATGTTCAAATTGGAACCATGACAAGCCAAATCTATCGGGACGTCATTCTGGAACAACATGTACGTTTGTTTCGGGGCGCCATGGGCGCACAGTTTGTGTTTATGGATGACAACGCCCGTCCTCACCGTGCAAACATCGTAAGCGAATGCCTTCAATCGCAGGATATCACCCGTATGGACTGGCCAACATTCTCACCGGACTTGAACCCAGTAGAGCACGTGTGGGACATGTTTGGCAGCCGAGTTGCAGCCCGTCAACCTCCTCCTACATGTCTACCGGAACTTCGGAGGGCATTGCTTTTTGAGTGGTGTAATATCCCCCAAGATCAGATGGATAATTTGATATTCAGCATGCCTAGGCGTTGTACGGACTGTATTGCATCGTCTGGGAGACATACAATGTATTAACAATCATACCAACCATGTAATATTTGTTTTTTGTAAATAGGTTTTTTTTTGTAATTTTCTCCAGGGAGAAAAAATCGCTAATTTTTTTAATAATATCAAACATATAGCATCTTTTTTTGCTCTTTACCTTTTGTTTAACAAATAAGCTTTACAAATAAGTCAAATTTGTTTTGCTTCTAACTCTTCCTTTGCCTGATTTTGCATTATCCTTAATTTATGGACATGAGTGTATAAAATGCTGACTAAATTTTGATCTTTAATATTATATTCTGTACATGGCGCTTGCATATTTTACTGGGTAATAGCCAGATGTTCCGAAAGGCTGGAGGTTGGTCCTAAAAGACATGTATTTTGCACAAAAATGAAAAGTTTCTGTGGAATTTATTTATTATTTTGCAGCGTTTGTTTATAGTATTGGGAGAATTAATCAAAGAGATCTGCGACAGATTGCTTTTGCCATTAAAGGCTAAATATATTAAAGTATTCAATACTGCAGATATTTTAGTAATAGTATGTGCATGTTAACTGAATTGAGAACTTAAGTTTCTTTAAAAAATTAAAAAGATTAACAGTTGCTTGTTTTTTAAATTGTAATAATGGAGGAAAAAAAACACTGGAACATGCTGTCTGCTTGGTTTTTGAACTAAAAATTTCATGCTGAATGAGAGAAATTTCCTTTCTTAACTACGTTACTACACAGTCCAGTCACATTAATGTGACCATCTGTCAAAAGCCAGAATAACCACCTTTCGCAGAGCGGACTGCTGCGAGACGTGCAGGAAGAGAGTCACATAGGTCCCTGAAGGTGTTCTCTGGGATGTTGAGCCATGCCGACTCTAATGCCGTGGCCAGCTGCGCTAGATTACGCGGTTGAGGATCCATGGCGCGAACAACTCGATCGAGATGGTCCCACAGATGCTCGATTGGGTTTAAGTCAGGTGAGTTTGCTGGCCAGGGGAGGACGGTAAACTCATCCTGGTGCTCTTCGAACCACGCACGTACACTGGCAGCTGTATGGCACCTCGCATTGTCCTGCTGGAAGATGCCATCATCCTGAGGAAAAACAATGCGCATGTAGGGGTGAACATGGTCCGCAAGGACAGATGCGTACTTGTATTGATCCATTGTGCCTTCCACAATGATCAGTGAACCTAGAGAATGCCAGGAAAACATTCCCCAGACCATAATGCTCCCGCCTCCAGCTTGGACCGTTCCGGCAATGGTTGCAGGGTGGTTCCTTTCAGAGGTTTCACGCCTTATACGCCAACGTCCATCTGTCCGATGGAGCATAAAACGCGATTCATCCGAAAACGCAACCTGTCGCCACTCAGTGGACGTCCAGCTGCTGTACTGGCGTGCAAATTCTAGCCTTCGCCGTCGATGAACAGCAGTCAGCATAGGTGCACGAACCAGGCGTCTGCTTCGGAGGCCCAGACGCAGCAATGTTCGCTGAATAGTACTTTGGGAGACACTTTTGGTAGCCCCTTGGTTCATTTTGGTGGTCAGTTGCTCAACGGTAGCCCGTCTATCTGCCCGAACGCATCTCCGCAACCGTCGTTCGCCTCTGTCATCTATGGCCCGTGGTGCACCACATTTGCCACGTCGCTGATTTTGGACAGTCCCATTTTGCCATGCACGGTACACTTTTACCACGGCGGCACGCGAACAGTTCACAAACTCAGCCGTTTCGGAAATGCTTCCACCCTTGGCCCGAAAGCCAATGATCATGCCCTTTTGGAAGTCGGATAAATCGCTTCGTTTCTGCATTACGCCAACGATTGAAATGTTTTCCGAAGCCCTCACACACCCTTTATATACGCTCAACTGCACTGTGCTGCCACCTGCCTTCTGTGATTGGTTATTTAACTCTGACATGGAAAGTACGTGGTGGTCACATTAATGTGACTGGACTGTGTATCTTTAAGAGTAGACGTTTTAAAAATTTTTTAGTTGTAAATTAAATTTAAAAAAATTCAGTCGTTTTTATTTGAATAATTTAATGAAATTTATTTTTTTAATGGATTATTTTATATGTTATGACAACTAATTATACCTAAATTTCATGCTGAAGGAAAGAAGTTTCCATTTTTTAACTACGTTGTTATTTTTAATAGGATTAATTGTAAATTAAATTTAAAAAAATTCAGTCTTTTTATTTGAATAATTTAATGAAATTTATATTTTTTAGTGGACCATTTTAGAATATATATAGTAACCGATTCCAGTGGCTTATATGTTATGACAACTGATTATGCCTAAGTAATGTCATTTAATATTTTCAATGAACATTGTATTTGCATAGAGAGAATGCGATTACTGTCCTACTCGGAAAAAGAAATGTATATTTTCTTCGTCATATGATTAACTGAAGCAGCTGAGCTCGCATACTGTGCGTTGATATAAAGGTAGATATTATTATGTATGCGAACGTAATTATTAAAACTGTTAGAGAGAAAAGGTATGCTAAAATTGTTTTATTGAGTTAGGCCTTTCTGAAATATAGATATTAGAATACCTTTCTTATTCAAATTCGCTGAAACAACGACTGAACGCTGAAACAACGACGAACCTTTCTTATTATTTTATTTTATTAAGAATTAGGAATGATCTCATCTCCCATCCGTGCGTGTTCTTGGGATGCTAAATGGTTCTACTGAACAAAGTGAAGTATCTATAGTTCAAATCCTGCTAAGGAAACAGTTAATTTTTCATGTTTCTCTCTTCGAATTGCCTAAGAGTCTGTACTTTTGTCAAACTAAGTTAAAAAGATAATCGCACCTTTGAAGTATCTATTTTTAGGAAAGCGACATTTGCAGGTTTGCAAGGATTAATAATTGGGTTAAGCTGGTGATAGATGTATACATACATTCAGTTTCACTCATTAAGTAACATAGAAAATACCGTAAAATTTATGTCGTTGCTAACCCTTATGCCCAGCTGTGTAGCAGAAACAACCTGATGAATGCTCACGTTTGGAGTGAGTGAGTGTCTGTCGTTGGTCACCTAAATTCTGACGGTACGAATTTGCATCTTATATTTGATCTTTAAATTCTCCCTGGTGGAGGGAGGGCAGAATCAAGAGGCCTAGTAATCAGTTATTTACCGAGGAGATTTTGCGTTCGAGGAATTTTGATGTCTTCATTTCACGAATTATACATTTACAGGTTTTCATATATTTCCCGGGATTCGAATCTGGATCCAAAAGTATGACTACTGGCTCCGCTACCACATTACTGATCAGAGCCGCACAAATTATAAAGGTCTAATACAGTGGTCTCAAACTCAGATTGCATGCAGGCTGAATGCCCGATCAGAAAACAGTTGACTGGCCAGATTTTTTTCCCCAGCAAAATGAAAATTTTATATTAACAAAATAAACATATTTTAAATAAATTTTAAAGTTCTCTTACTAAATAGTTATCAAAAATTACAAATAAAAAGTAGTAGTAATATGCAACGAAAGAAATCCAAATTTTGATTTATTTTCTATCTGAAATATGAAGTTTAGTACCTGCAAAACATTTTCGTTCGTTACACTTTGTAGTTCAAATATATTAACAGCTAAATATTACATTTTCAGACTGATATTTGTTTCAGATAATTCCAACATGTTTAATTAATCATTAAATGGCTTTAATTTAAACTAAAAATAAACAAATCATGAAAACAAGTTTTCAGCGGACAGTTCCTAAACGGGACAAAATTTGAGAATAAGTAATGACAACCTAGTTTTCTTTTTCTTCTTATTTATTAAATTTCTCTTCGACGCATAAATAAGAATGCATATATTTCTATGTAAGTAATTATAATCTTCCTTATTTCTTACTATATCAGGACACATCGTGGCGTTTCGATTCTGATAAAATTTGTAGCCTTGGAGATAAATTGTTGTAAATTATCATCATCATGGATTGTAGATGCTCATCAGTCAGTCGGGTTCTTATTAATTTTCAGTTATAAAAAGTGCTGTTCGCATATAAATGTATTCCCAAACAAAGCCATAATTCTAAGTCCAAAAATTTGCAACTGAACGTACTTATTTTTTGAAGAGTACAAATAATAGAAAGTAAAATATGTATGTTCAAATCTTTATATAAGATTAATATCACACTGTAAATTATTTATCCCCATTTATATATTTTCTGGTGCGTTTTTCGAGTTTATTATTTAATGGTAAGTAAAAGAACATAAACTCGGACTTCAAAGAATTAAAATTTTGAAATATTTGCAACAAGTATGTTACTGAAATGTACTCGTCAGCCGCTTAAAATTGCTTCCGAGGCCGTCAGTTTGAGACTACTTGCCTAAGGTTCGATAAGAACTCTGAAATTAGGATGTCTTCATTCACGGAAGGTTTGCTGCTGGTGCGCTATGGAAACGTGGACCAACTTCGAATTTCGACTCAAAGTGATGATATATCCTGTTACTGGATAAGCTTATTGGCGAGCGAATATTGTCTATCTGACAGGCTTGACCATCATATTCGTTTTGGTCCACCGACAGCCGAGAGAAACAGCTTAGTAGCAAAGTACGTATATAAAAACAATAATCGATGTAGATTGATTCGGTTCGTAGTTTGATGTGGGTTCGAATTTCGTCAAATGGACTGGCTGCATAGGTGTTTTCATGGTTTTCGTTTCATGTTTAACATTAATGCCAGTTTTCCTAAGGCATCCGCAAAGGCTTCTTCAGCTTAGGCAATAGCCTGTGTGCTTTACAGTATTTAATTAAACAAGCACATTCCTTTGTTCTGTTTGA
>KK115279.1:352907-370554 GCA_000611955.2 Stegodyphus mimosarum | reverse complement strand
AGCTGTGGAGGCATTCCGCCAAGGGATCTGCTTTCTTTCTTTCTTTTCTTTTTTTTTTCTTCCTGAGGGCCGTTTTAGAAACCTAACTTTGATTGGTATTCGAATCCAGAGCCTCCCCCCCAGCCTTCTGTGGATTTTCATTAGTATGCACAAATATCTGATTAAAAGAAATCGATCTTAATCTAAATAGGTAAAGATTATACTTAAGTTTTAAATCTGAAAAATTCCTTTACTAGCAGAAAAAAGTTGTAAAAAACTGTTACTATGAAACTAGAGCATTCACATTTTATATTGGCAATCGGAAATCACTGAGTCCTTTTCAGTCTTGTAACACCTGTAAAGACAACATCTGTAAAGATATCCTGTTGCATATTTGGACATTTAATATTCTTCCATTTCATGGTTTTGCCATATGAGCATAAAGCCCAAAAACCCAAATGGCAAAACTATGAAATGGAAGAATGAGGAAGATCATATGAAATGGAAGAATGAAGAACCATGAAATGGAAGAATGAGGAAGATCTAGAATTTTATGTAATTGAAAGTAATTTGCATGTAGCTATTTTCCATGCAAATTTTTTTACCATATTTGTTTTTATGTATTTATTTTCGAATTCCGATTTGATCAATCCCGAACTTATATTTCTATATTAAATATATCATAGTACTCATATATTTATACTAGTGCTGTTCTCATAACCAGATGACGTTTTAGGCCGAGAAAACAGTAGCGTAGCACTTTCCTATATTGCAGTTATAGTGTAATGTTATTTATGAATGTCATTTGTAAGTCGGAAAGATAATTTAATTCCAAATAAATTTTGAAATTCTGTATATTTTACTTTTGAGCAGAAAGAGTGATAAGAAATTAATTATTTACTTTGCTATCCCGCTACGAGAGCATTAGAACTCACGTTTCTTATATATATATGATTCACATTATATATATTATAATGTGAATTATCTTCTGTATATTTAAAGCAAAGGAACTGAGAAGTGCGCACTAAAGGTTTTGTAAATGCAATGATATCGTAGTGAGCGTCAATTATTTAATATACTTTGTCTTATATATATATTCTTTCATTTGGGGGTTACAACAGGCATATGTATCTTCCTACGCTTACTTTACATTGAATCTTCGATCTTATTTCTTCTGCAACATCATATATGATTACTGCCTCTGCGGTTCTGAACGTTAATGAGTTAATAGCATTATTAAGAATTTATATGCACATAAAGCTTCAGCCTGTTTCCATTGTTTTATAATTATCTGTCTTTTTCATGTAAATTTGAGCGGCATTACTTATTAGTTACGATAATACCTTTGGTGTTTCGCACTTTTTGAAGCATGTGGCTTTATATTATTTAAAAAAATATATAACATCGTCGTGTTTTCCTATGCTTTCTCTTGATGGGAAGGTTCATCTTTATTTGTTGTCATACAAAAATCTTTATTAACCGAGTTTCTGGCGAGCGTTCATAATTAAAAGCTAAAAATTGGTACAAATGCTTCATGTTTTGTATTCAGTCAGTCTGACAGTTTATTTAATATAAAGAGCAACTTTAATACGAAAATATTGCCTTAAATTTGACTTTTTCTTGTTGGAAAAATAGCATTTGTGTAAAATACTGTAAATTTTCCTTTCTTTTATTCTTTTCAAACATTGCTCAAATTCAATGTGCAGCTTTTTTAACTAAAAAAGTGTTGAAACTATTTTATTCAACGCTTTTGCTGCATGTGTTGTGGTATAAGATTGTTTTTTTTTTTATTTTCATGTAAAAAATACTGAAAGTATGATAAATATAAAATATTAAAATCAATAAATTATAATTGTAACCATATCTATTATGAGATATTAATATTTCTGCTTACATCGAGTTCAAAGATCCACTTTAAATGCATAGATTATTTCAGAGTCATGATAAATAATAGATGTTAAGTGTATAGTGCCTTTGCGTTGTCTTTTGCACCAGTGAAAATGCTATCGATTATTCTACATAGTTTGAATAGTTTGTTGAAAGAAGAAATAATCAGCAATCCAAATATCTCATCATGAATATCAACAAAGTGTTTTTAGTCTACCGTGTTTAAATGCTTTGCTTTGCGATGTATGTAAATGTTTCTGTTGCTTTTAAAACGATCTGCATTCACTTTTGTTTGTCTATTTTTGCAGCTATAAAAGCTGCATTTTTTATATCAAAATATATAGCAGATATAGATAGATATATATAGATTTTGGTATCAAAATATATAGCAGATATAGATAAATATATATAGATTTTGATATTAAAATAGAAGCAGAATTTTATTCCTCAAATAAAAGCCTTATGAATGTTCATAGCCTTATGAATTTGTGATACTTTCTATAAAGGTCATAGAATTTCAGTTCACATGTGAAATATTTTGAAGTGCAAAACCTGGAAGACAGATTTAAGATACTTAGCGCTTTAAAACACAGGGATGTAATCTTTTTCCGTATTAAGTTTCACTAAGGTTTCATATTATTTTGTTTTGACTACCTTCAATTTAGATATAAATTATGTTTTAACGTGTAAATATGCATCTTTTTCAAAAATCTATTGTATTAGGCAATTACATCTTTCACTTCCTTTTTCCTCCCACATGGCTAGAAATTAAAATGCATTCTGTTTTCATATTATGTATTTTATGATTAAGAATGTTTAACACAATATTCATTATATAACTAATAAGTAGATATAAAATGAATTTGTTTTTTTAATAATTAATCGTTATAAAGCATAATAATAACTGACTGCCACTTTGGTGACACCTGAAATTCTGAACCCCTTATATATAAGAGTGATGGTTTTATTGAGTAATTACGAAAAGTATTTGGAACGATATTCAAGTAAATGGATCATATTAAAGATGATCCGTTCATCTGAATATTTTTGTAGTAATTTAATTATCTTATGACATCTTGTTGAGTAGCCTTCCGATTATCTGCTAAGATCTTTAGTAATTAGTCGGTATACACAGGTGATAGGGCCTCTTCAGAACTTTAGGTGTCACCTGAATTGGCAATAAATGACAGCCAGCTTGAATCCATAAAGTTGATATCCAAAGAGGTAATGATTCAGAAGATGTAATTTTTTTTCTCTGTTGTATAAATAATATTCTTTATTAAAGTACCCCTCCTTTTTTTGTCAAGTGTGAAACTAAGCTAGGTTTATGCACTGGGGACATATCCGGTAAAAAAAAAAAATGTATACAGAAATTCAGAACTAAAAGTCTAGATTTTTTTTTCCGTTTTCTTTCTCTGCCCTAGCTACAACTGGCTGTTTCTGCCCATCCCTTCATGGAGGCCTCCACAATAAAATGGCTACAACTTCTTGTCTAAGGAGTGTCCAATGCTGAATAGGCAGTGCCCGCTATTGTGTAATATATATATATATATTATACAAATAACAATCTCATATATATATATATATATAAGAGTATGTGTGAAAGAGAATATGTGTGTAAATGTGGGTAAAAGAGATAATAGAGAATATGTGTTCGTGTGTATGTATGTGTGTGGGTGCTTGTAGATTACTGACCAACCGATATCGTGAAATATGTTTTAATGCGACCATCAAAATGTGTAACTTCGCTACCAAACTAAATTACACTTATGTCCAAAATTATGTTTACATGCATAAATTCACGGATTTCTCAGAGACTATGACTTATAATTTAATGAATTATCGTGGAATCATACATAACATGATGACACATAAATGCAAAAGAAAAAATTGAAGATCACCTCATATGATATAAAATTGTAGCGTGAAACAATAAAAATGGTAGTAAAGTGTGACAAAGAGAGTTAAGAAAAAAAGGAATGATTCAGAAAAAGAATTAAGTCTTACGAATTTAATATGGAATATGATCTCCCTTGACTTGTACACACATATCACAACGTGTTTTAAGGCTGGAAATAACGTTGTTAACCACAGTTTGGGGAATTAATCTCCACTCTTCCAGCAATGCCGTCTTCAGAGCATTTACATCTCTAGGAGGAGGATGTATACGTGCAATTGCTCTTCCAAGGTAGTCCCATAAGTTCTCTATCGGGTTAAGGTCAGGAGAGTTTGGTGGCCAAGGTATTCGCTTAATGTCTTCACTTTCAAGGAATTCATCAACGAGGTTTGCTCGATGTGGACGGGCATTATCATCCATAAATAAAAAGTCAGGTCCATATGCACCCCTGAAAAGTCTTACATAAGGATCTAAGACCTCATCCCGATATATCTGGCCTGTCACAGATCCGCTGCTGAACACGTGTAGGGGCGTACGTCCATCGATCATTATTCCACCCCATACCATCACACCTCCACTACCGAAACGGTCACGTTCCACAATGTTCGAGGGATCATTTCGTGTTCCTGACTCCCTCCAGATGTAAACACGTTTAGAATCACCAGTTAAACTAAACCGCGACTCATCAGTAAAGAGAACATGGGACCATTGATGTTCAGTCCAGTTTTGATGTTCTTTACACCAATTAAAGCGATCCCTCTTTTTCTGTGAAGACAGTAAAACACATACCCTTGGCTTTCTGGCATAAAGGCCTTTTTCATTAAGCCTTCTGTATATTGTTTGCCGTGATGCAACAGTTCCAGTGGCGGCTGCAAGCTCTGAACTTAACTGGCGAGCAGTAGCCTTTCTGTTACGACGGGCAGTTAATGCCAGATACCGATCTTCAGAAGCAGTTGTCATTCGTTTCCGACCTTGTCCAGGCCTCCTTACAACACTTCCATCATTTTGAAACTGTTTCCATAGCTTAGAGACTGTCTGTCTTGAAATATTCAGACATGTGGCTGTTTCCATGATTGACTGCCCTGCTTCTAAACGGCCGATAATTCGCCACTTTACAGATTCTTCCAAATGATACTTCGAAGCCATAACAAACCGCTTTGAGTCCCTACACACTGAAATCAAACGCTATGTTGCAGAAATTCACTCAAATATTCAGTTTGTGCAAAGCGCTTGATTCACCCTTGGATGACGTAACGCCTAGATTTGCATATCACAAACCGTTTGATTACTTTTGATTGGATAATGCTAATTAGGCTTGGTTTTCACACATTCCCTGCAAATACGGATCACATTGATTCGATATTTCATTGAATATCATCATTTTTGGGTATGTAAAGATAATTTTGGACATGAGTGTATTTTATGTACTAAACAAGTCAAGGAGTTGCATTTTCTTCTATTTTGTCGGAAACAGGTGTTAATTCTGATTCATTAGTTTTATCCTCTGTGACCGTGGTGTAGGATTATTATGCAGTTCTCTTTAACTTACTCCATGCATTTCTTAACTGTTTGCACATTTTGTTTTTTCTCTGGTTGGTGTTTTACAAGTTGGTAACGTTTTACAAGTCAGTGTTCAAGTTGAATCAGATATAGTTCATTTCTGTTTTTGATGTTTGCAATCGATAGTTTCTTATCTAAGAAAAAAATAAATTCGTAATTTTGGAAATAATAAGGTGATTGATTTACATCATGGAATTCAAACTGTTTTAGGAAGTGAAGTGATTAATGAATAGACAAGACCAAGTAGGCTGACTTCATGAACGTTTTACTAAACTGTTCGTGTTTCAAAATTAACTAAATAACATCTATAATGAACGTTTTTAATAATATGAGTAGTAATATGAATGAATGTTTATTAATATGACTGAACGTTTTAATAATACTAATGAATGTTTTAATAATATTCGTCCCCCTTTTATCTATGACAGAAAATTCTTCACTGACAGTATTTTTGAAAACTAACTGCAGCATAAATTTTTAGACATCGTTTTATTGCTACCCGATTCTCTACTTATGTTTGTGAATTCATGATTTTGTCATTACCATAGTATTACTTGCTTACTACTTTTTATACTTACTATTTTAGTCTACTACATATCACATTTCTGCTTTAGTATCGTTCTTTAATTGATGACGAGAACCTTGAATAGGATAAAACCGTTATGCAAATTGGTAATCCACCATAATCTTCTCTAAGACGACCGCATCAACAGTGGATCCAAATAATTTGGAACCACTGGCAGTTGTCTTAAAGAGAATGCACTGTATGTGTGCGTGTGTGTATATACATATGCACCTTTCTACATGCTACATCTTTCTGGATAAAAATTAATAGCAGGGTTAGAGCCTGAGAAATCTGCAAGATATGGCGGTTGCAGCATGGCAAATTTCAGTATGTAATATAAGAACCCAAAATTATTTGCTAAAATATTCTTTGCTCAAAGTATGATGTATGCGCCGAATGATCTAAAGACGTTTTGATTCTGTTTGCACTACAATACGAACTCCAGTGTTCAGCATAGTATCTCTTCATGCACCTTCATATATTTGGTTTTGACCGCTTTCAGATATTGCAAGTTTCATGTTCTTGACATTATTTCTTCGCGAACTTTTTAAATGGAGAATCATTTTTTTTTTTTTTTTGTTAAGCAATGGTTTGTCTATATATGTATACCTTATTTCTTTGTTTCTGAGGCGCCGTCGATTGTAAGACATGCACCTTAATTTTAGTACCAGTATTAGAAAATGGAAGAAGAGGATTTTGATTCTAAGAAAATGAAATAAAGTGTTAAAATTATTTATCTGATACTTTTTTAATAACGGCTTCGATTTATTACCATCAATAGAATTTCTGTTTAAAACAGTAAAGTGGAAAATTTTATTGCTTCAGAATAATAAGTAATTCGGAAAAATCTGCATTCACAAGACTTTGACAATTGAAAAGAGAGGCGTCATAGAATCATTGAAATGTGGTATGTATGAAATATAGACTGTGTTAGGATATGTATACACCTACATGCATCAATGGCAATAATAGGTGTATACATATCAATTGCTATCAATGGCAATAACTGGTTTTTCAGTACTTAAATAAGTTTTACTTTTGATTTTGGCATTTTTGCGATTTAAGTTTTTTCTTAACTGTTTTTAAAGCAAAAGGAGGACTAGTAAATTCTTTTTTAAAATCCTGACAATTTCTTTTTGATGATGATTTTAAATTGAATTTATGGAAAGTTTTTCTTATTTATAATTTATTCTGAATTATTGCCATATATATATATTTACACATACAATCAACTTTTTTCGATTTCAACTTCTTTTTGATTGGGCTGGTAATATGCAATTTAACTTTTTTTTCATTAATAAAATTTTACTAGATTTTATTAATTTTCTGAATTGTGCATTGGTTAACTGAAAAACAAGGATTTTTTTTTTTTTTTTACATTTCTTGGGACACCAACCCCTTGAAGAAAAAGTCTCGTGAAATGTAAAATAATTTGCTTTTAATTAAAAAAAAAAAAAGAATTCACATTTTCCTAATTTTTTGGAATGGTTGTTTTTATGCTCTTGATCGAGTTTCGTTTTCGTTCTGCTTTGCTAAGCATGTTTTTTTAAAATACTGTCGGTTTTAATTTTTTTTTCATTTGTCCGCAAAATTATTTATTTAAAAATTTTTTCCATTTACTTCAATTTTATGCAGTGTACTCTTTTGAACGAATTCCATTTGAGTTCTACTGTATCTGAATGTTTTTTAAGTTACTTTCTATTTTAATTTAATTTAAAATTATTTCCATTCAGTTACACCAACTTTCAGCGTTAGAATTTGCTTCCGATTTTTTAGAAGCTGTTGTTAACTATTTTTATTTATTATATACTATATCAGTCATTGCCTAATGATTGAGAATTTTAACGTATTTCTTGGTTATGTTGCTTGTACTCGTGTCAGTAGTTGAAGGAGTTACTGAAAACCAATTTCCATTAAAAGACCCTTTAGAAGCTCATTTGTAGTTTGCTGAATGTATCGCTCTATGTTAAGTAAACGATTTTTCTTTTTTGCCTCGTTAAATAATATTTTAGAAATGCGCTACTGTCTTTAATCCTGAATAAATACTCTTATTGCTAACAGCAGTTTTTTCTTTTCATGTTCTCTGTTTTCATTGTAATATTTGAACAGTCTCCTTTTCAAAAAATTAAGTTCATTTTTAAGAAGGCTATCTTTACGAGGACTTTCGAAACGACTTCAAATTATTACTTTTTGCATAAATATTCCACCTTTCGTTGTCTGTAATGGCAATTGCTTTTAAAAGTTGAAAATACAGAAATGATTGGTGCTTAATATAGGCATAAATTTCTTACTTTTTAGCTTTTAACATGCAATGGACATTTGTCTTTTCATTTAAGAGTTATTCATTTATATGAAGCTTAATGTAATTACAGGAGATGAGCTATTATTATGAGACATTTTTATTTTTTTATTTATTTTGAAACTTATTTAACAAATTTGTAACCGTACTTTTATGCATTGTAGCAAAAAATTATGTAGAGATCAATGACATCTTTTTCTGACACATATGCAGTTCAGTGCTGCGTTAAAATAAGTAGCATAGCTCTTTTTTCTTTTTTTTTTATTATGTTTTCATTTCTTGAAACGTTTGTTTGGCGCAGTATTTTTAAAGTAAAAGTGAAAACTTCAAGAAAACCCTAGTATGGGTTTTTGACCTCTTCTAAGCATTGTGTATTTTTCTATGAGCACTTATCGAGTACAACACCTGCCATCACCCATACTCTCTCCAACCCCATCCGTTTCCTGTTCTCAACCCTTTACATTTTTCTCGTATGTAAAAAAAATCTACGTATCCCCTTCGGTGTCTTTGAACTTTAGTCAGTAATCGAACTCTGAGACAGAATTATTTCCGAATACCTTTATGTGTATGCTATTCCTTAATTGTAAATAGTTTTCATTGACATTTTTGCAAAAGTTCGTTTTATGAAATCTGAAACATTTAAGTTTAAAAACTTGAACCTTGACAATTTCCCCTTCTTAGCGATTTAAAAAAAAGGGGGGGGGGTGAAGCATCTTCGATGCCGTTCAACTTTGGTTAGTAGTTACTTTGAAACGTTATATAATTTTTTTTTTTCACCTTTAGTGATTTAGCGTTATTATTAAAGTTTAGTTAATCGTTTATTTAATTATATTATAAAAAAAGGGGAAGGGGATAGTTAGCGTTATCCCTGTCAGATCATCACATTTCAATATAATTTCGAATCGATAATCAAAATGAGAATTACTTTATGGTAATTTATATAAATTGTATTTTTTTTTTAAAGCAAGTAGCTGTTGTTTGTGTTAGAGTCCTTTTAGAACCTCTGTTTCTTTCTTTATGAATTTACCAAGGAAAAAAAAAACGAGTTTCAGATTTCTTTATTAATTTGTATATCCAAATTTAAACTATTTTTCAGTTGTTGTTTGTCTTTAACTTTGTTGTATAAAATTTTGTCTTGGGTATATCTTTTTTGAGTAAAAATTTGACGTCGCAAATTTTTAAGCTTATCTGTCACGACTTAAATTAATTAATTTTATTTTAGCTGCGACTATGTAAAATGTATTATTTTATAAAAATTATTTATTTATTTTTTATCGAAATGATAATCACAATGAAGGTTATCATTTGAAAATAACCACGCACGTTTCAAACTGCAAAAGCCTTTGATTGTTTCACGTTTTTGATGCAAATTATTAGGAATTGAAAGCTCAGGAATTGGATATAAGGCATTTTCTTCATTTCAAACATAACTGTTTAAATGTTTTTAAGTATGAAAATTTAATTTTAATAATATTCAAATAAAGCCATATAATTTGCTAAGAACGTTATCGACATCTTTGTTTTCCTGAAATTTTTGCTTATGTTTACATTTTTTATGCCAATGTAAGGGAGGATAAACTTAATATATTCTTTAAACCCTCTTAAATAATGTTCTGGCTGTTGTGAAAGATTAGATGATAAAAGAAAGTTTTTTTTAAGTGTCGACAGGGTTAAGCATACTTTTTATTATTCGATTTTGGGGAATTTGGCTATTATTGAATCTCATTTTATTATTTCTAAACTATTAGTATGTTCTTGCTTCTTTATAGGGGCGTTAGTTTAAAATTAATCTTAAAATAAAAAATTAATTTAAAATCTCTCGAATTTTATGTGTCTTTTTCATTGTTTTGCATTGAAATTTTGGATAGTTAAATGTTTTAGAATTTTATATACAAAAACAAAGCGTTTTACTGAAACCACCTTCATTTACAGAAGTTGCTTGATTTTGAATATGCGAATGTATTTAACTATACAATTACGAATAACGGTAGACGCTTGATTTTACATTTTCTTGACTGAAGTCTCATAAAAATGTTGGAAATCATGATGGAAGCATGACTGAACATCTATTTCTTTGGGATTGCACTGTATGTAATTTGAGGTTATTGTTTTAGACTTGGAATCATTTTATATTGTGCATTATTAATTGCTAGAAGTTGATCGATGGTGTAAAATTTTAGGGATTAACTCTGTCAATGTAAGTTGACACTGGTTATTGCATTGTGTAGAACTTAACAACTTGTTTGACATATTTAAGCCATTCTTGACCAGAGCGGCAAATATAAAGTAATAAATTCAGGCAAACTCGCATCTATCTTATTTGGCTGCGATATTACTTAAATATCATAATTTCATGCTTCTAAAGCCAGTCAGTACCACAAAATGCCTTCGTCTGCATCTTAATATGTACGCGTGGTCACATTGTTACAAAGTTTGTTATCTGTCTTCAGGAAGAGAACGGTGAATGTACGAATTAAAAGAAACGAAATAGCCATTGTTTTAATGTTGTTATATTCCTTAAGATATGAAATGCTTGAAATCCTCATCCCTAAGATGAAATGAAATGCTCATCCCTAAGATATGAATGCAATTTGAAATTTTTCATGCCGTAGTGCTTTTAATATAGTGTAATAATCTGGAGGTTTGCGTTTATGGTTATTTTCATTAACATTTTGTGGTTTATAATAGTAGTTTCAACAAATTTTTATTAAAGAATATTTAGATGTTAAAGGACAAGCTGATTTAATCATCAAAAGATATGTTAATAAGACTCATAGAAGTATTTTAGTATGTTGTCATACGTAAATCCGTAGATAAAATATGGATTATGATCACGAAAAATTCTGTTTCATGATCGCAGGAAATGAATGTGAATGAAAAGACCTGTCCAGTTATATAGAAAGACTAATAATTAAAATTAAGTCTTTTTTTTGTGTGTTAGAAGTCTTGATCTTTTAAACGAGCATGTGAGCATTTTTTAACTTTATTCCTTGTCGAAATCTGTGTTCAGTTTCGGAATAAATGTTTGTTTTATTACTATTGTTATTTCTTATGTTTTGGTTGTCACTTTCATTATGAAAATTAAATTTTCTTAAAAAATAAATCCTGGAATATTCGAATCATATAATTAAGCGTACCAGCTTACAAGGAATTTTAATTTATAACATATAGATTATGGAAGAAAATGTTTCATAAATATCTAATATTTCAGGATGGCTCTGTAGGAGAGGAATTTTTGTAGCAACTGAATATGCAGGCCGCATAAATTCAGCTAGTAGCTTTTTTAACTTGAATCCTTTTTTACTGCTTATAATCTTGTTGTCACGACTAATTTTATTGTTAAAATGTTCTCAGGTTAATGTATTCTAAGTTCCTGTATCACTTCTTCGTGATTTTTCGTCGGAAGCGGCTGTGTTTTAATGCTAATTGCGATAATTCGCGAGCAAATGGAAATGTGTGGATAAGATTTATTAGCGAGGTCCGCGTTATAGTTTCAGAAACTGGCTCATGCATTGCCCATGGTCGTGACCAAGGATTTATTTCGAAGAATAATTTTGCTTTCTGAGTTATCCAAAATTTTGGAAAGAATATTGTCGTTCTTTAGTGAGGATTTTGCTCTAACTGTTATGTATTAGCTTTAAATTTTCAGACAACTCACTTTTTTATTATTATTAAAGATAATGCTTTTAGAAATTTAATGTCCATCTGAAATGAATGCCATAATGCTTAATCATGTTATTTCTAATCTTTAATTGGTCTGCACTGTTTCGTGGACGTTTGCTCCCAGTTAAGATTATTCTGATATTCTGTTTGAAATATGATACACGTATCTTTTTATAAAAATTGAATAGTAGGGAATTAAAAGTAATCTATCTGTTCCAATGACTTTTGTTCCAAATATATCTTGATTTGTGTTAGAAAAGTCGAACAGTTTTGATTAGGTTTGGAAAGGGGAGGAGTTTCATTGAAGTATTTGAAATTGCTGATTTTCAAGTTTTGACCTGTAATGCAACTGTAGAAACTGCAGACTAGAGTGAGCTCTCATAAGTTTTGAGAATTTCGATTTTAGGAATAAAAAGTAAACTTTTGAGTATCCTGTTGTTCCCCTCCTTTCTTTCAGCTCATAATCTTACTTGTACTTTTTATGAGTAGCATATAAATGTTTGCATTAAGTTAGGTTTTAGGTTATAGTAGGTTGAGAAGTTTTAACGTTGTGTGATTAGAAAATAATTTCAATAAATTGTTTGGAGTCCTGAATCATTTCTTATACTATTGTGCATCAGTGTATTTAAATCTGGGATCTGAATATGAGGCTCTTGAACTACTCAGATAGCCCTTGTGTGCTTTGCCGTAATTAAATAAATCAAACTTGAAGTGCTCGGAGAGGAATGCGGCACTATCTCAGTTGATAAGTCATTACGTTTCCGTCTGAGAATTTCAGTGCCGTTTTGCAGCACTGAAATCTACGTTGCCATATCCTTTTAATGATTATTTTCTTGTAGTCCGTTTATCTCGATTTGAAATTGTAAACTTAGGGAATGCGATCATTGTGCTTGAAAAGTACGTGGGAAAGTGAAGAACATGATTTACAAATATTTATTATTATGTATAGATACATCATATTAAGTAAAGTATTTTATTAGCAGAGCCGCGTTAAATTGGGTGAAACTTTTAATTTTCTTCTCAGCAGTGAGTGAAATTCCACGAAACATAATCAAAATTTCTCTCTCTGTCGCTTCATAAAAGAAACTGCCGAAAATGTATTTTACTCATTTTTAAATGCTCATTTATTGTAGGGTTTTGATATCATTTTTAACACATTTGCAAACTATTTAAAGCATTAAAAATATAGTGCTATTGAAGGATGACAAAATGCTTAGATTGGTTTGGATTACTTGATCATAGCAAAGTACACTACAGCTAGCTGCTTTTGCGGAGAGCTTATTACTAAGGGATCTTATTTACTTACGTATGAGGGAAAACCACAAAAAACTCATGTAGTGGGTAGGAATAGCACCCAAGAACTACAGTATTTTAAGGTATAAAGAATCGTAGAAATCATTGAAGATGAGATAAGAGAGAAGCTTTCTTTGAACGCTGTAAAATAAGAAAGAGGACGTTCATGCCTCTTTTTTATTTTATAGCGCCCAAAGAAATATTGGACATAATTTTTTGTTAGACGCAAACTATTATTCTACACCGAGGAGCGTAATTAATGGCATTAAAAACATATTTTATTGATTACGATAATGGTGCATATGTTTATGAACATTATCAAGTTAAATCACGTGAATTAGATTGACCACAAATTACACCAATTAGAGATACTATTAAAAAGTAATTAATGTAATTAATTAAATTAGTGTAAAAATAACTATTAATGTAAATTATCGAGAAGTGTGGCCGTTGCTTTTAAAAATCTGTCTGTTAGTGAAGCAGCATATAGATCTAATTTAAAACGGTTAAGATCTTTTGGCAACATTTTTGAGAACTGGAAGTTTACCTGGTTGAATAATGTAACATAGCGGAACCCGAAAAATGCGATAGGGCATTTCTAAGGTCAGAATTAAAAAAAAAAAAAAAAAAAAAAAAAAAATAACTGATTGATACGTTTTGTTCCCTTCTAAGTTTTTTTTTAATTTATTAATTTAAGTTTTTGGGTTTTAAATAGTGAAGCTCGAGAGAGAACAGTATCTTTATCATAGTTTTCGTGAAAAAAGTGGTGTGCAATATTTATTTACGTTGTACACAAATGTTGTCGCGCGGAAATCGGATATCTCTCTAACCCGATAACTTTAGGTTTTGCGGTACCCACGTTATAGCCTCATTATCAAGGAGCGAAAGATTAATTTACCTGATTGGCTTAGGCGGCGTAAATTTTAATTTTCATCCCATTTGCAATGTTAAAAAGATGCAAATGAAAGCATCTCGTTAGCGAGAGTGCAGATGCAGCGCCACCTAGGATTCGGAGCGGTGTCGAGGATAAGGAGCAAAGGAGAGGAAGCAGCAGACGCACGAGGTTGGTGGTCCGATCAACAACGTGTGATGAGGCTGCTCTGCGAAGTCGACGTTTCCTCTTCGTCCGTTCCCATTAATTGAAACTCATTTATCACTTCACCATCTGTCAGTGATCATCAACTGCATTGATTGCATCAACTACAATGCTTCTTCGCCACGAGACTGACCTACGAAAGAGTTATACAAATTTAAAAAGACAGTGTTGTGTTTATGTCCGAGCGGGGGATGAAATATTTCTGCTGATGGCTTGTACATTTATCAGCTGATTTCTTCTCGTTCGGCGCCTCTCCTCGAGTCCAATCCCCATTTAACAGTTGTCCAGATGTCAGCCGGACGATGTGCTTTGCTAAAATCTGTTGTGATCCGAGGACATTTCTCGCAGCGCCAACAAACGCGCAGGTTAGCAGACGAAAAAGTGATCTTCACAACTGTATCGCTGGCGAAGTAGGGTTAGTGGAGAAACTCTTGCCCGACGGTTAGCCAACCGATCGCCGGGTCTTGTCGTTCATGTGTCGTGAGTCCATTGAACAAATTTCAGTGCTTTTATCCGCCGCGAGAGTCCACTCTGACTTTTCTCGATGGTGCTTTGATGGATCGGTCAGTTCGGGAGCCCATAGATTTTTGCACCGCATCCAATTCGTCGGACATTCAGCTTCCAGGACCTAGCGGTGGACATTCGGGACCTAGCACGCCCCTCTCTGCGGGACGGCTACTCTCGAGAAATGCGAACGGGACAAGTAAGTACAGAGCAATTTCACAAGCATCTTCGGGCTTATCTCGCTAATATTCCACCCATAACTAAAATATTTTGTGCTTTGTTTCTGCTGCCAGTCACATTACAATGATAACTAGTGAAATTTACACTTTTATTGCCATAATTAACGTTTTCTAACGAATGACAGTTCTTCAAATCGGTAAGTGAAATAAGCTATATTTAGTTTTTGAAACTTTTATGCATGCTGCGATTGTAGGAATGTTAATAATTATTTTGAGTGTTGTGTATCAGTGAAAAGTGTCATTTTTTTTAAAAACAAACGGCTCCATTTTTATTATCCTTTTCTCATAACAGTTAACTTTCTTTTCTTGTATATTAAAAACAGATTGTCATTTAAAAATAAATATGCATCAAATATAAAATTCTAAACAGTGTGTATTTGTGTGTCATTAAAAATGCAAGTAAAGCTCTAAAATAAGATCTCCTTATTACTGTTAGGTAAGAAAGATCTTATATAAATTTTGAAAGGGAAAAATCTTTTGCTTCATAACATATACTTTTCTTTTTATGCTTTTATTTTAAACCTAAATATCTTATACCAAATCTTAACCTTTTATGGAATTTCGCATTCTGGTCTACCAATTATTTCAACATTTTGCATGAGATTAATGCTTTTTGTAGAAGTGTTATACTAAGCCAGAGTATGTATATGTTGGTTAATACTGTAAATTAGTCATTCATGTAATCTTGTTATGTTACTTCCCTAATGTCAATATATGCTAGGCAAGAAACATTTATTGCAGTTGCTCTGTGCTGTCCAATGAGCACTGCTGAAAATTTTAGAAGGGGAAAAAAATCTTTTTTTATATATAATATATACATACACACACACACAAAAAAAAAAAAAAACTGGGATAATCTTTTAATTCTCCCCTCCCACCCCCAAAAGAAAGTCCTTTATCATCAGCTTTCCCCAGAGTTGACAGTTTCATATAAAATCTATGTTAATGTAAGTTTTTTAGCATAATGTCAAATTTTGATTGTCGTTTGTGTTTTCTTTTACCTTTGATCTTAAACTATCTAAATGAAAATGCGAAAAAAGTAAATAAAACTCTTTAAAATCTAATTTGCTGCATAGTTATAATAGTTTTTAAAATTAGTGGCCAAATCAGCATTATACTAAGAGAGAATTAGCCTACAAAAACAGTTTATGTTGTGTGTATAATCTTTTTCACATAATTATTATTTTTTATTTATTTATATGTGTAATATTCAGTATTCAGTGCATGTTGCATGTAGAATTATTAATTATTACAAAATAACATTTTATATTATTATAAAGGAGAGAAATATAAACATTTTACTCATAATATATGTACAATTTGATAGCCTGAAACTGAATTTTCCATCAGGTGAAAGAGTTAGTATTTGAAAATCAACCAAGAATCGTTAAAGAAAGCAAAAATTTTTAAACTGATAGCAATCAATAGCATTAATTTAGGCTTAAAAACATGAGATTTTCGAAAAATGTAATATTAAAAGGCTCGAGTTTGTGAAACTAATCTTGCATTGCACAACCATTCCAACATAAAAATTTAATCGATCACCAATTCTTGTGGTCATGAATTTCTGTAGTAAGCTGTGGAGTTTGTGTGCATAATTTCTGTTTTCAGTCATATGACTTTTTATTTGAAAATGTATGATTCTTTGGTGTCATAACTTATGGCTATATTAATCAGTGATGGAATTTGTTTTAGTTGATATGCAACTATGTAATTTTTGTTAAACAATTTTGCACTCCTGCACTATTTTCATATTTGTGCAATTTTGTGTGTGCGATGCAAAGCTTACACAAGATTTGCCATTCTTGACAGGGTGCTTATAACCTTTTCATTTAAAGTATATAAAGCTATAATATATTGATAAGGTAAATTATTAAATTTCTAGTATTTTAGTTGTGGTATGTTACAGGAATTACTTGAACTAGATAATTTTTTTGCGGCAAAGGTTATTGACAATACCAGACAGCACATGCAGCTTATGTGACTTGCCTGTTAATATATTTTTTTAATAATATAAATGATAATTTGTTAAAAAGTCTGTTCAGTTTGTGAAAAGGTGTATGATTTAGAGCTTTCCCCTCTCTCCCTAAAATTATATTTAGTATGAACACTATGTTTTTACACAATCAAAATTTCTATTTGTTTTGGAAATAATAGACTTACATTGATAGTTAATTGGTGCGGGAAATAATAGGCTTATATTGATAGTTAATTGGTGCGATGTTTTTTAAAGCTTTAAATGTACATTTCGACTCAGCTTAGAATGAGTAAAAGTGAGTTGCTACTTAGTAACTCACTTTTACATTGTGGTCACAGTTTAATTACTGTTGAAAATTTAGCTTGATTTGCTTGCTTTTATATGCACCCTCATTTAAACAATTAAAATGATACTATGCAGCTACAAACTTAAACCAATCTCATAAAATACTTATGCTGTGGAATCTTTCTTTTTCTTACATTTAGTGTATAAATAGCAGTGTATTTTTTAAATTTATTACTGTACTAATCATTTTATTAGGTCATCTGATTTAAATATTTTGAATTCTGCTTTTGTAGTAATGTTTTAATTAACTAGAAAATAATTTTTTTCATGTATTTTGATTGTTTATCATGAATTATTTTTGAAATCACAATTCTTTTGATATTTAAAAAATTAAATTATAAA
>KK115279.1:317762-352828 GCA_000611955.2 Stegodyphus mimosarum | reverse complement strand
TTGCCAAAGAATAAAAATGCTGCTGGGATTTTTAAGGGACATAAAATCATAAAATCTCTTGGTATTCTTCTAAAGATTTCCTTTAATATCTTGAAGAAAATGTTTACTCAAAATAATTCATATGTGTGCATGTGTAATAAGTTTGAGTTGATTTAAAATGATATAAATAATAAATATACAGGAAAACTATTGCTAGTCAAACATAATAACTAAAGAACTGCATTTTGCAGTTTATATTGTAGACTAATGATTTATTTAATATAATTTCATATGTAATTCAAATTTGCTGACTAGTGATATATTTCAGTATGCATGTATTATTGAAATGCTTTGAGTAAGGGCTGTAGGTCTATGTGATTTCACCCTTATCTAAAACATTGGTTTCAATCTATATCAATCTTTTCCTGTGTATAGTCCTCAATGGTTGTTTAACACAGTTGATCAGTTTAAATTTTCATTTATATAATAAATCTATCATTTATTTATTATATGCAAGCTTGCCAGCAGTCGAGCAATAAAGTCATTGAGTACTGGTAGTTCGAATGCAGTCAAATGGAATGGCTGCATGGTAGTTTTCATGATTTCTGCGTGTGTAACACATATATGAGCAACTCTCCCTTTAAAAGTCCTCTACGAAGGCATCCCTTCCAACAGGCAGATAGTATTTGAGTTACTTTGTCTTAATTAACCTTTGCTTTTTACATTATTAAATTCATTATATATTCCTCCCATCAAATTAATAAATAGAATTCATTAATTTTTAAATGAGTGTTTCATATATAAAGTAAATTCAGGCTTTCATACAAATACGAGTTTTTTATTTAGCTAGTTTTATTTAAAAATTAGAATGGGAATTGAGAATAAATTTACTTTGTGCATTATGTAAGTAGTATAAAAAGAACAAAATGAAAGATCAAGTACAAGTTAATTTTGCTTAATTTATCTTATATTAAAAATTACTATTGAATTAATATTTCTGTGAGCACAATATGGATGAAACATATTAAATAATTTTTATTTAATATGTCTATTTTATTATATCTAATACATGAAACATGTAAAATAATTATGAAACATAATAATTTGTTTTTTTTTTTTTTTTTTTTTTTTTTTGTTGGGAAGGTAACTACATACAGTAATGGTGACAATAAAAGGGTTTTCATGCCGTAATATTTACATTTCCTGTTGGTAGTAACTGTGTTTTGGTTTAGTTCTTTTCAAATTTTCAGTTTTTTCCAAAATAAATGTATTTTTGGCATTATGCTAAATTTTTTCAAAAAATTATATGCTTTTCTTCAGTTATAGATTTTTTTTTTTTACTGATCAGTATGAAGAGTTTTTCTGTACAGAGTTGAAGAAAACTTATTATTAAAAGTTAAATTGTAAATATGTATGCTTGAAGATTATTTAAAGCCTACCTAGGAAAGAGAGACGTTTCAATAAGGAAGAACAGTGCATGACTTTGCGAAGTGATGGAATAAGCATTTCACCATTTATGTTTTGAAATGAATTAAATATTACACCTTAACCCTTTGACTACTAACAAGACATAAATGTCCCACTAAAAGTTTAAAAAGTACTTAGAATCTTCTGAATGTTGGGAATCATCTTCTAATAGTTGGAAAATTAAAATGCCGCTGTGCTCATTGTACACATCTATTAACATAGAAAAAATAACAAAATGAGGCCCAATGTGTAATGTTGTATTATGTAAAGAATGCTTTACCCTGTTCCATATGTTGTAAAATTGGTTTCATATACTCAGGTTTTCCAAAATAATAGGTGTGCTTATTAGTAAGTCAATTGCTATGTGTGGATATATGTCCCACCATTAACTGGAAAACTTTGTCAAAAAAATCCCAAATGCTAAATTTACCTTATTTATGACATATTTTGTTCACCTGGATAGAAAACGGGTTTTTTTTTTTTTTTTTTTTTTTTTTTTATTTATAGTCAAAAGGTTAAGATAATATCTTCAAGAATGATCAGAACATTTTTTTAATAAAATTTTTAAACTTGGAAATATAAGAATGCAGCTGATTTACATTTTTTCTAGTCATTTCTCAATAGCTTATAGTATTAATGAAGTAAATATTATTTTTAGCTATATTTAATTCAGTGGCTGTTTTTCTAAATATATTTAACAACATTAGTTCTGTTACAGTAGATTGCTGATTTGGAAACTCAATGAACCTTCTGATGATTACCCATGGTTTCAAATAATTTTGGTGTCCTGTGGAGGTTAAAAAATTAATATTTGATACTAGTAAACCTTAAAAAATTAATATTTGATACTAGTGTGTAACTAGTACCTTTCACAGTTAATTGTTATAGAAAGGTGGTGATCATCAGAGGGTTCATTGTATATTTATTGAAATATCCTCAGAACTTTTCTAAAATTTTTAGGAGGTCCTTTGGCATTAAGCAAAATTATAACAATTTTTAAATTTTAAAATAGAATTTTGAAAAATTTCGACATAAATATTGACAGTAATTTCAAGCCAATCTTTGATAGGAGGCTGATTAGCAGTCTTACTGCAAACGTTTTCATGCATGGGTTGGTGTGGATATTTGTGACGTCCCAGGCAGGGCCAGTATTAGACTTTCTGCTGCCCAGTGCAAACTCTGCAAATCTAAAATTATACCACCTGGTTCCTTCCAAAATTCTAAAAATTTTGCCATGCAGTGCAATCACACCAGTTGCACATGCTCTGACACCAGCCATGGCCCCAGGAAAGGTATGAATGTTTGTGAGAGTAGTATCTTTGCTGAATAGTATCTGTTGATTTAAAAGCTCTTTTGAGAGGTTGCTTGCAGAGAATGAGAACATGAAACCCTCAATTTCAGATTGAAGTGCTTGTGGCCAAAACCAAGATGTAACTGAAGTAGATGACACTCATGTATTTTTATTGTATTAAATAATCTAATCCACTTATAAATGTGAAGAATTTAATTATTAACCCTTCGAGCGTTACAGGTTTAGCTCTGAAATTTCGAAGTTCCTCAAAATGTCATGAATTAGTGGTATTTTCTGGACTTTAATTAAAAAAATGTCTTTCTCATTTTGTACCTTGATTTCTTTTCTTCCAATATACATCCAAACCGAAATCAGATACATTAAAAGATAGCAGACATTTTCATGTGTAATGAATATAGAAGGCAGCTTTCTATACGGAATAATCCAGCCATAATGCTGAGACAGTTAAAGTGCACTTGACAAGTATTATAAATATGAAACAAATTTCATGTTTTTTCATTTATTGCAAGTATGTTGTCATAAAGTATGAAAAATTTAAGGGGAGTTTTCATCCTAAATTGAAACTTTTTTGGAACTGTTCTGTTATCGGGGCCGGATACAGAAATTTATAAATGTATGCGGGTGTGTATGCCTATTATGTGTATATGTATACATACATATACATTCATGCTTGCATATATATATGCATACATGAACACACACATCCAATTATAAATGTATACATTCCGAATCCGGTAACGGAACAGTATCACTTTTTTTTTATGGTATAGCAAAAAAGTTATGACATTAAATGTCTGAGACTTCTTTTTAAATGAAGAAGCATCTATAATCTGTCATCCTAAGTTAACTATGTTATTTAAATTTTCTTTTAATATAAAAGAGTGTGCCATAGGTGTAAAGTGTCATGCATAATTTTAGGATATCATATGGGACCATTTGTTTTTTTCTCAGATACTTAATATTCCTTGCTTTGGCACCAAACTCAAAACTCTTTTAAGTTAAATTTTTAGCAATTTTTCATGTAATTATTTTTCCAGGATAATGCAGATTATGCTATGAAAAACAGATTAGTTTATGATATGTGGCTTAAAATACCTCGTTTAAAAAAAAAGATGAACCTGACTTTAAATCACTGTGCCATGTTTCGTGGTAAACATATCTTAATTGTTATACCAAAATAATTGGAAAATGCTCAGATTTTGACTATAGGGACAAGCAAAGTAATCTTGCCATGTCTGGAAATTGTACTCAATAGTAATAACTGTAGTAGATTGGTAGGATCAGCTCTTTTTACATAGGGCTCCTATCAGTCATGGTTTAATACCATCAAATCGGAAAAATTTTTTGACCTAACAACTTTTGAGAAAGAATCAAACTGCACTAAACATGATCCATTTTGATGGAAACAGAGCACTGCACTGATAACTGCAGGGCAACTGATAGAGCTTGTATTTAAATTTACTAATAATGTATTAAATTTTGAACATTGACGTTTATTTTACAGTATAAATAGTTAAGGTATCTCAAATATTTTTTGAGCTAAAACTGCTTTCCCTCCCTTTTCAAACAGTTTCTTGAATTGACAGAAGTAATTAATAAATTTAAAAAAAGGGGGGGATAAGATAGAGTGCAAAGCTGTTGCACATTGAAAAATGTAAAATGTTTGTTTGGACATCATTTTCTGAAAATGCCTTTTCAAATTTGATTTGTGTATGTGCTGAACCTATTAAGTGGCTGTTAAAATTATTTGCTCTCTCAGAAGAAACTTTTTCTGAAGCTCCTGTTTGAAGCATATTTTCAAATCTAGAAAATTGTTGTCAATACAAACAGCTGCTGCTGTCTTGCTTTAATAGAAACTGTTGTGAATTATTGTTTTATGTACAATATGAAAATAATGTTTAATAAATAAAAATGTCAAAAGAAAAAAAAAGAAAGAGTTGAGCTGTTTTGAAACTGCCTTGAAAATTCTAGTATTTGGTTCAAACACTGTTTTGGCTAATTTTATTCAGCCATTCAAATGACCATTTGCCTTTTAAAGCTTCATAAAGACAAATGGTCAGTTGGAGGCTGTTTAAAATTAGCCAAAATAATGTTTGAACCAAATATTAGAATTTGTATGGTAGGCTGAAAAGAGCTTGCTTCTTCTTTTTGTAATTTCCTTAGCTATTTATTCATGGGCTCTAATTTAAAATTAATATGCTTGCATATTAATTTAATTTTAGAGCCTGTGAATTTTTGAAAGGAGCTTTATTAAGTCAAGCTGTACTCTGTTTATAAATGTGATCAAAATAACTATATATTTAAAATGTATAAATATTTATCAAGTAGTGCTGAATGAATCTAAAATGTTTCAGTAAGAAAAATGCCAACCTTTAAATCCGAAAGCCCTTGTAGTTATCAAAAATATTTTAAGAGCAAAACATTTCTGCATTTAAAACTACTTTACAAAATACTAGAATGAAATGCTGACTGGTGAGATTTATGACAAATTCATTGCTGAAGTAATATTTGGTTTCTGAAATTTCATTTCAAAGGATTCAGCATATTGATGAGTAAGAAATGTTCTGTTGGTTTGTAGAAATTGATCCAAGTATAACATAACCTCAAAATGTTGAAGCAAAAGAGAAAACATTTGAAATTACATCCATTTAAAATATGATTTTCCAATTAATCACTAAATACTTTAACCTCCAAAATTAAAAAAAAATTTTTTTTGCAGTAATTTTTCCTACACTAGAATATTAGTGCTTAAATTTTTTAAAATTGTTCTAATTGACAGTATATCTATGCTGCTAAATTGATAACTATTTTTTTTACTCAGTTCCTGTTGTCCCCCCCTTTATTCCACTGTATTTAATTTTGAGAGATGCACTTTTTAATGCCTTTTACAAACTATAGTTCTTGCTTATTAAGTAGTGCATCATTTTTATACTTTACTTTTTGTCTTAATATCTTAGTACTTTGTCTTTTGCCTCAATATTTTTTTTTTACTTTTAATAAGCTACAGGTCATAAAAAAGAATTCTTAGTTTTCAAATAAGGTATGAGTGAAATATGTTGTAGGGTAAAACTTCATAATTGAATATATAAATGATTATGTTGTTTAGAGAGTTAAATAAGTATTTTAATTTGTAAACAATAGTAGCAGTGATAAATAAAATAAAGTAAAACAATAAATAATGAATATTAAAATTAAACAAAATATGAAAAGATAAAGTGTTAGAAAAACCACATTCATTGATTTATTATGTGATGATATTTTCTCTGAGCTCAACTGCACCAGTGGCCAAGTGGTTAGGACCATTGACTATTGATAGTTCAAACACAGGCAAATGAATTGTCTGCATTGTTGGTTTTTCCCTTATGTAACTTGAGTATGTGCTAATTTCTTTTAGAAAGTCAAGGCATCCTTCCTCTTAGGCAGATAACCTCATGTGCTTTGCCATATTGAAATAACCTAACCTACCTTTGAACTCTTTATAGTATCATAAGAAAAAATGTAATAACCATATAACAGGCTTATTTTTTATTGTAAATTAATTTCCCCCCTTCTTTTTTAGCTTATTTTTAGCCCAAAGGGGTGGTAGCCCAGAAGGCCTATTAGTCTCAAAATGACATTTTATGTCATTTCACTATAAATGGCGAATCACATTTTAAATTGTTGCTGCCAAATATTATTGCCCTGTATTATATTGAAAGAAATAAAATAATGAAGAGTATGCATGAGTGTATGTATTTTTCTCACATTGTGAAAAATGACAGTACCCAGAGCCATTAAATCTTAAATAAGGTAATCCTCCACCCAAACATGGGTACCTAGATGCCCAAATTTTGACTTTGTTGCATTACTTATTTCATATTTTGTAAATTTTGAATGAATTTTTGATTAACAAACTCTGTTTCAAAGTGAAAAATGGCAACACTTTATAAAAAAAAAATTTTTTACTTCCAGTGTGTGAGACTGTCTATTGGAAATTCTAAAGATACGCTGTTTTTAAATATTTTATTGTGCATTTCAAATTTTGTAAAACTTTAATGAATTTTTGATTAACAAACTCAACAATTGCAAAAAGAGCAGTGGCAACATTTTACAGGAAAAAAACACTTTTATCTCCAGTGCATGAGACTATCTATCAGAAATTCTAAAAGTAGGCTGTTTTTAAATAGTTTTAGCCCAGATGCTCTCGAAGCTTGTATGTGTATGTAAATAAAAAAAAAAAGTCCCTTTTAGTTTTTTCTGAGAACTTTTTTTTCAGTTGAGATGATTGTAGTATTTTATTTTTGTGAAGTTTCCTGATAGCTTTAGAAGAAGGAATTGTTAACTTTCCTGAATCATTCAGCAGAATAATGGTTAGTATTTCTTTTAGCATTGAGTCAAATAAGATTTTCCATAAAAACCATATAAAAGTAATAGTTAATTTTAAATAAAAATAAAAAAAAAGAGAGAGATAAACTTGTGGGTGAAATTGAAATTCGCCTGATTTTAAAAGTGACATGTTTATGTTGCAGAGGGCTTAATTTTTAAAATTTGAAGCTTCTAAGCAAATGGTTGGAGGGGTAAATAATAAATAAATAAAAATAAAACAATAAATACTGAATATTAAAATTATATGAAATTCAAATAGCTAAAGTATTATTACATTAAATTTATAATAAATAAGTAAAAAAAGAAAAACTTGCAGAAGCTAAATGAAATAAAACAAATGAAAAGTAAATAAATTAAAATGTAATATCGTAAAAATCAAATGAAATAATAAAACAAATAAAAGATGGTTAAATAAATAGCAACAAGATATGGTACAGAAGATAAAAGAAAGGTAAGTTTTTTAACAGTAATCTTTGTGATTCAGATAAAATTTCATTTTAATTTTACCGTAGCCATCTTGACCAAAGTATACATCCTGAGCCTTTATAATCATATGGGTATAGCTATAAAATTATTTTCCCTAGAGGGTTCATATTTCAATGTGAATTTAATCCTGAGCACTTCAAATTTTTTCTCTTGTTTTGTTTTTCCCAGGGAAAGTGAGGCATACACCAGTTTTTATTGGCTATTAATTTAAGTACTGAATTAATAAAAATTTTTAACTGTGATTGTAATTGAGTTATATAATAAAGCACCAAAGCATGCCTCATTTTAGGGCTGCAATATGGTCTGACTGGATTTATGATTTCACTCAAAAAAAGTATGAGAACCAGGCTCCAGCTAAAGTTAAGCTCTGCTTTTTCTTCTACAACTGTAATTATATTTTTAAAAACTTCAGTTCTTTTTGGAGAAATAGGGTAACATTAGTGAGTCTAATTAAAGATTTCTTCATCCATTTCATAATTTAAAATACCTTCCAGGTAAATGCACAAAAAATAGCAATAAAAGTTTGAAAATTAATGAATAATTACATCAACTAGTAGATTTTAATAATCTGAAAATAGTATTTTTTTAAGTACCTCATCATTATGTTAGATATTTGGTGTGCAGCAGTATGCATTTATGCATGCAGGTATCCATTGCTTCTTTGTCAGGTTAGGAATATGAGTTTGGCAAAACCTGAATATTGTCAAAATGCATGCCCAGTATTTTTTAGATTGTACATTGGCTACCAAAAAATGTGAAAGGCAGTTTATATTACTTGTAAGTAGTATGAAGAACTAAATACTTGCAGAAATACTATAAAATAAACAAAAAATTTCCTTGAAATTTACAGAATATTGTGAAATGTATTGAAAGAACACTTTATGCTCTAAATTCCATTTTTAAGTGAAAGGTATTAAAAGAATCGACTCCCATATTCTGAAGAATGTTTCCTAAGCTTAGTGATTGAATTTGGCTATGATGAGGTATTCATTTTCAATATCTTGAAGAAAACTGATAAAATGTCTCTGTTTCAAGTTATTTGATCACATTTAATTTACAAGCTTAATAATGCAAGATGTATATTGATGAACATATGTTGATGTGAGTAGTAATTAAATCGTTAGCAGGGTAGCTTTTACAAATATATCTGTCCTCAGTATTTGGTCTTTAAGAGATTCTACTGGAAGAAGATCTTCAGTAATTTTTAATTTAAAGATAATTTCTACATAAAAACTAATTACTGTGCAATTGGTATTTGGTCATTAATTTCTTTAAAAGTTGTCAAGTACCATGCTGTGGACTGACCCTGATAATAATTCTTCATTTAAGTTTTAATTGATATGTTAAATTCTTTGTATGACAGTTCTCTGAGATAAACTTTTAGTCTCAAATTTTTGTTTGATACCAGGACATACAGTTTCACAAGCTTTAGCTATGTATTCTTTGATACAGTTTTCAATTGAAAGCAGTTTCTTTTTGCAGTTCCATAAGTAATAACAAAACTTGCTTCTACACAGTCTTCTTGCTTTTAAGTTTGCTGTATGAAAATTTTGCCTAGATACATTTTCTATCAATGTTTCAGTTTTTTGGCAGGGGTCATGCTTTTGAAGTTAAATTTGCATCACAATGAGAATCTTTAGTAATAATATGGCTTTTAATATTGTACTCTTTCAACACTGATAATTTTTCAGGGGAAATTATTCAGGTGCTTTCAGTATTTACTTCAAAAAAAAAAATTTTTTTTTTTTGTCCTTACTCAGTTTTCCATTTTTAAAAGGGAATAATTTCTTTTTTAATTGGTGCTGAATTTGTGATGATCACTAATATCAGAAAACAAGCAGTGGAATGTAATCTGGGGAACCATAGTCATTCCTGTACTTCTGTTCTGTTGCTATCACCATTATATGTAGGATGAATCCATGTGTGTGACATTATGGTTACTCATTTTAGCTCTCAGTGGCTTACTCTCGTTCATGTGCATTTTCAAATTCTACCTAATTCTGTATTGTGTCATGTTAAAGTAATACCAATTAAGATTCCTGTTCTCAGTTAGGATTCATGTTTTCTCTTCTCAAGGAGTAATGGTCATTTTAGCCTGAAAGTTTCATTTGCTGTTATTCAGGATTTGTAATATTTTATTCTTGAAAGTCCTAACAAAGTATGATCTATTAAATTCTATATTTGATTTGAACAAAACTAGAGGGCATAAAATACTTCAAAGGTTAACAAGTTCAAAATGTGCTATAAATACAAATCTATTTTACTTAAAGAGGCATCAAAAGACTGAAAAAGGGAACTTGTTTTAAGAAATATGATTACTGCTTAGAGACCTTAGTTTACCCAGGCCTGATCTGATTCAATAGTAATTTTTATTTAAGAATATCTTTTCTAACCATACTTTTGTTGCACTAAATATCTATAGTGAGTTGTTAAAATTTCTTTTAAGCAAATTAAATTTTTTATTTAAAAAAATATGGGTCATATGGGTATACTCATGTTTAATGATTCCGGTATCTTGCAAAATTTGATCTCATTATTTCAGCATTCTTGTGTGAAAACTAGCTGTTTTTTTACAAATTTTATATTGAAATCTTTTTGTAACTGAGTGTGGATGACAGTTGAGCATTATCAAATTATGGTGGCGTTAAAAACAAAATTTATTTGTAAAACTCGGCATAAGGTTCTTTCTTCATTTGTTCTTTCGAAATAAGATTGTACTGTTGTTTAATGTCTGTTATTATGAAGTTTTATCAACCAAGGTATTTTTTGCTGATTTGTGTGATGCACCTTTATGTGCCCTTTTTTGTGTACACAAAGAAAACTGGTGACATTAATATACTTGGTTTAGGCATTTACTGTAGTTTGTTTGTTTTTATGGGATCTGTTGACATATTTCAGCTTTCTAATAAATGAATAATAATTGAAATTTCATTCCAGAAAGGATATAGCATGGAAGAGTATATCAAACTTTTGGGGAAAACTATCATCATTTCTCTCTTTTTTTTTAATTGAATTTTTTTATTAACAAAATGAATATTTAAAATATTCTTTAAATAAGAGAAACTAATATTGAAAAAATATTAGTTTTTCAAATTTAAGTCAAACTGAGTAATCCAAGCACTGATCCTACAAATGACGCTAAAAAATACATAAAAGCAAAGGTGGTCATAAGTTTAAGGGTTGACTGAACGTGGCATTAAGTAACAGTTTTCTTATGCCACACAGCACTGACAGAGTGGTTGGCACATAACTCTGGTATGCCAGTCATGCCACCTTCTTGTGACAGATCACTTGATTTCTAATTATGTATTGTATTATGAAAATTGTTACTTTTGCCATCTTTCATTTAGGGTTTACAACACACAAACACGCACACACATATAGATATAAATTCTAGATGAGTGTATGTAAATCCTAGACTAATTTTACAGTTAATAATCATTTCAATAATTTTAATATTGTCAGTAAAATTTAAAAAAAATGTTCTGTAACTGAAGTATATTTTATAATTTTTGGCTTTAATTTAAATTGCATGTGAATAGTTGCTTTATCAAAGAAAATTTTAAAATTAATGCTGTTACAGTCAAATAAGTTGTAATGGAAAGGAAAGCTGAATAATTTAACAGTTTAAAATAATAAAATTTCAATTTAAAAAATAATAAAAATATTTAAGCTTTAGCTTCTTGTTTCTAATTTGTCTTGCTGTTTATTAATAATTTACTATTAATAAATTACTCTTGATAGCTGCATATAATCATAGTTATTTTTCAGGTACTTAACGAAATTTAGAAATTAAATGTTATACTTAAAAACATGAATTAAATGTGTATTGGTTGTTTGCAAAATATATTTTTAAATTAATTTGGAAGTTATAGCATTCAAATTTTGTCTCTAAGTAGTTCTATTATAGCAAGAAATTAAAATAAAAATGACTGGTTTAATTTAAATTATGAAACATCAAAATAATATGAGTTTTCTAAAAGTTTAATTAATTTCTTCAAATTACATTTTATATATTTAAAAGATTTATTGTTTGTAAATTTTGAAAACTAAAATATTATGTGTTTGAAAATTGTTTGGGTAATTCGTGTGAAGTATAAAGCCTTTTGGTAATCTTTTATGGTTATTTTAAAATTTTGTAAGTGTTAAAAATCTTATTGTTACATTCTGGTCTCAAATTCCCCTTCTTATTGACTGAAATGAGCTGAATTGCTCTCACCCTCCTTTGCTTCAAAATAATCTAACTTTATAGTAGATGAGTTCAGATATGTCACAAATTATGCAAAATGAAAAAGTGCTTGTTCTTTATATCATATGGCGTATGATGATGTATCAAAATACAAAATGCATGTATAAAATAAATGCTTCAACAGCCAGAATGATTATTGGGTTGCAGAATTATTTAAACTAGTTTTCAAGCATCTGATCAGTGAAGTGCAAAACAAAATATAAAATTGCCATTCATGGATTTTTAATATTTTGAATTCTTTTTTTAAAAATAGAATACAAATTTTAGACTTATCAGTCTACAACTGTAGCAGTCTCTTCTCCCCAAAGTTAAAAATATATTGTGCTTCTTGATATATTTGTATTAGAAAACTGTATATTAGCAGTTAGACATTAGCATATTATTGTCTGTATTGCTATGTAAAATGCAGCTGTTTCCAAAAGAACCTTCAAATTAATATTCTATAATTCAAGGAACTATATAATAATCATTATGTGCATGCATATATTGGCTATATTGTATTTGGATGTTTTACGCTTTAAATGAAAGATAAATTAACATATTTTCTCTATAGTTTTTAGTTAAATGGCTTTGCCTGATGAAAAACGGTTTTTCTTTTTTTTTTTTTAGGAAATAGCTAAGTAGCTTTTAGTGGTGAATTTTGATGATGAAATACCTTTTATCAATCATCATTATAATTAAAAAAGATATATGGTACATATATGTTAACGTATTGCATATATTTTTCTAACTATAAAAATATCCCGTTTTCATGTATGCATTTAAAAAAAACTAACAAATGTGGTAAATTTGTCATGTAACATCTATAGGTTCTTATTAATTAATTTAGTAGCTCTCCCAAATGTTATTTTTAGAATCATACTGATTAAAATAGTGCATGTAGCCATGTGGCAGACTTAAATGTACTTATTTGCATGTTAATTGATTAGCACACATTTTTGGCACTTTCTTAATACTAGTTATGACATTTCTATTTGTTTGTTTTAACATATTTTCAGTTTATGGTGTTTTATATTTTTGTGTAAAATAAAAATAAAATTATGTAATTTTCAGATTTTACTTTTTTTCAGATAAATAAATTATTTATTCAAACTATAAAGCTTCCTTTCATTATTTTGTGTTGCTTGGTTTTGAAACGTTTGATCTTGGTGATTACAACAGAAAATTTCTAAGCTTAGTAATGAGAAATTATTTTGCCTTGAATAATAATTTTTAAAATTTATTTTCAGATTGTTTTATAGAAAAGGATGCACAGTTTCCCCCAAAAAATGTAAGGGTAAAAATTTTATTAATTACAAAAATGGCACTCAACTTCTAAAGATTCTTCGCTAAAAATGAAGTGTTTAAAAATTCAAATCAGAGTTCTTCACACTTTTTTCCCATGATAATCTGTTTAAAGCCAAAAATGTATATGAATTTCATTCACATTTGATTTTTTAAATTTTCATAAATTCTATCCATTTTTGGTGTTGAAATTGTTGTTCAGCGGCTTTTATTGAAAATTAGTTGTGTTGATTTTAAAAGCATTAATTGTTACTATTTTTCCCTCCTGTTTGTTTTCAATCAAGTAAACATAACTCGGTTTTATAAAAGGGGCAGCTCACATTCGATTCCAGCACCTAAGCTTAGGAAAGTTTATCCCTTTAGATAAAAACGATAATATTTTAAATTTATGCATTTATTTAAGCAAAAACAATTTTCTTCCAATTTCGTGTTTGTCTCTTCATTAAGTCTGAAATTTTGACCATATGGATGCATCTTTACTTGCCTGCCTAAATTGGGAAATAATGGCCTTGAAATATAAATTTGAGGGTAAATTTCGGCGAGTAAAATCTAAATTGTCTCGCATAATAAAGAACTCTACAATGCTTTAATGTGAACTTTAGCGCTTTCCCTATTCAAAGTTCGATTTCAGAACATTCTTATGAGTAATTTACCGATAAGGTGACTTTGTTGTGACCATTGTTTCTTAAAGGTCTTCGGTTCTAAGTCGAAAATTCGTAACTGAACCATTTTAACCCACACGATTCGGTGCTGAATGAGTTTTAAGATGTCGGTTGTGTTATAGTTGGCTTTAAAATGCAGTTATACCGCCTTAAACGTCAAGATAACGAGTAACGTAAGTTTCATGCATTGTATATAAATCTTTCTAACTAAGGGCATTTTTCTGTTAATTTTTAAAGAGAGGTTAGTGTCATATGTCCCCAAAGAATTGTCGAGTATCGTTTGTCATCCGTTAAATTTTTCATCGTTGCAAGAAACCACGAGGAAACTATCTGTGTTTCCTTCTTCATCCCTCTAAATCCTTTCGCTAGAACATTAACTGTTGTCAGACTAATGAAAGTGGATCCTTTACTTCCTAATCTCGTACACTATATATTTATATTAAGCGATGGGAAGTGGCCGAATCATTATTGTATATACATGGAAATGTTTGTTTCTTGTTTTATCGCAGGATTTTTTCTCTTTCTAGGTTTGTTAAGTACTGGAAAATACCCCTCATTATGACTTAATTATTTCTGTAGTTTATTAAAATATACTTGTTAGCGAATTCCCGCTGCATACATATTTTTCTGCAACTCTTCCCTTCTTTTCGTATAATTACGCAATTGCTACCAGCCGCCCATATTTTAATTTTTGTTAGTTGATGTTTTAGTAAAAAGATAAATAGGATTAATGTTTTTTCTTTCCCCCCTTGACCATTAAATTTATGTGTTTCTAAGAAATTTTTGTTGCGGTTTGCCTTGGAAATGAAGAAGATTTGAGGCTTTGTCGAGTATTGATTCGTTTGGGCATTACAACCGTAATTCCGAAGCAATATTTTTTCGAAATATAGCTTTATATTTATTTGAAGTTTTACATTTATTCTTAATCTTAAGTGTTTCAAAACATGGCAATTTATTTAGGCCTAATTTTGGGGAAATTAATATTTATTTTTTTTTTTTTTTTGCATTGTGTAAAAATTAAAATAGACGTCTTATAAAACTTTTTCTTGAGAATGAAGCAGTCAATCGAAAGAAACTGAAAGTTTCCAAACTCTATAGATCTCTTCGGAGCTACTAACTTTGGAGGTCGTTCACTTTTTGGAAGTTCACCCCTTTTTTTGCTAGTTGCAACCCTTTTATGTAACTGAGGGCAGTACCCTCGTTTTCCATAGGCATTTACAGGGAAGCGTTTGGGGTTTGAGTTTTTCCTTCTATCTATCCTTCAACCCGCTTGCTATATATCCCCGTTCGTTTTGTTCACGTACTTCGATGATGTCCCCTTCCCTCCAACAAATATCAGCCTGAACTTCGTGTATCGGAGCGCAGGTTTCCATAGTTAAATCCCCTTGCAGGGGTCAGAGCCCCAACGTAAAAAAAGCAACCCTTTAGCCAGGTAGCAAACACAGAGGTTCGTTGGCCCCCCATACTCTCACCCTTTACAGTCGTATGCCGTTTCCTCTCGTTTTCACTTCCTTTCTTGGTTCCAGGGTTCATTCACCACTCTGGGTTTATCTTCATCAGTGTTTCGTTCTTGAACTTTCTTTCGTGAAATCGAGTAAAATTAAGTTTGAGGTTTTAGATGCATATTTTATATTAACCTAATGAAGTTTTATTTAACAAAAAAGCATTTTTTTTGGGGGGATGTTGTAGAAAGTCAAAATTAGTAACTGATAAATTAATTTAGACTTATTTGGCTTTTAAGTTAATGTGTTTTTTTAAAGGTAGAAATATTGTAAAGAGAGAGGCCAGCTAATTTGTCGCTGGGACAGAATTTGTGTATAAAAAGTAATAATGAAATACCTATAGAATTTGCGAAATGTAACACAAATCATGTGCGCTGACTAATGGATGAGAAAGGATGCAGATGAAGAATAAAACTGAATAAAATTTAGTTTCTTATTCATCATCAAAGTTTGCCTATACTGTTGATATAAAAAATAATCTTGATAAGTAGAGATAAAAAACGATATTTAAACCATAAAAATATAAGACTTCCTAAAAATAACAGGCACCCAAAACCTGCAGCTTGTCAACCAAATGGTAAAGGTGATATTATATACATGCTGAAAAACATGTACATTTGGGAAACAGCTACATTTAAAAAAAAAAAAAAAAGGGGGGTACTAAATATCTAAAAGAGTGTTAATGTACATGAGTAAAGTGTACTTTTCTAAAAAAATTGTTAACAAAAACTATATGCACATTTAAAAAAACACAATATGCATTTGCAGTAGACATTGAAAAAGGATAAATAATAGCTATAAATGTTAACTAGTAGAATTGAATCCAGGGAATCTATTAAGCTAAGTTGGGCTCATGTGTGCAGAAAACAAACAGCTGTGAGCAAAATTTGTTTCACCATTGATATGTTGACCATGCTTACTCTAAATTATTAAAATGTAAAGTTGTTTTATTTTCTTAAGTATAATGTGAGTAAACAGTAATATTATATTTTGCATTTAGTTTGATTAAGATGAGCAGTTACTATTTGTAGGACAGAAGGGGAAATAACTAGGTTAAAATGGAAAGGCAAGGGACTATTGCAAATTACTTTGATTTGCATGCTTTTATCTTATGTACATAAATATATGTTTTGAGTAGCTCAAAGTGATAATAAATTTGTGCATACTGTGTATGAAGTTTTCAAAATCGTGAACAACTTCCATTTGGAGATTCTGTTTGCACTTTCTACTATGGGTAATATAATTACATGATGCATTATAGACTACATTTAACGGATATGTTTCTTAATTTTGAAGAGTTGTGTGGTGTAAATTTGAAAATATTGTGCTTTAGTCCTCTGTGAACGAGAAGTTCTTTTCCCTCTAAGTTGAGAATTACTGGGACTGTTAACAATGGCAAGGGAGCAGGAAGACATGGGCTGTGATATTTAATGGGTTTATGTATATTAATTAAAAGCATACCTGTTTGAGATCAGTAGTCAACTTTCAGACTAATTATAATTCATTTTGAGTCTTTCAGAGCAGTGCTTTGTCTCTGAATATTGGAATTTGAGTAATATTCATCTCAAATAAAAGTTTGATCTTTTGCAGTCTGAAGTTTTTATAGGTGTGACCACATTGGTTTTCCCATAAATGTCTTAACCCACCTGATTTAAACATTATGAATATAAAGTGATTTCTGAAATAGACTTCAATTACTTCAGTTTCCAAAATGAAAATTTTTTTACCAAAAAATAATCTTATTCAGGAACAATAAACCTGTCAAAATCTCACACATGATATGTAATTAAAAAAAATTAAGGAACAGTTTTAGTAGGGGGAAAAAAGCTGCAGTTAGCATAATTAATTCTTGTTGTCTGTAAAATTGAAGACAAGTTGTACTACAACTATCAAGAAGATAGTGGCGAGAGATCAGGGTTTGCTAATTGTTTAAGAATGCTGTGAGGCCGAAGTCAAAATCCGCGATGGCTGGATAGGAAAGTAGGAAAATGATTACTGCATAGAGAGAACACAATTTGAAGATTTTAATGATTTACTTCTTCAGCCATATAATAAAGAAAGAAGTTATTCTGATGTTTGTTAGTTAGATCTGTTAAGATTCTTCGTAAATAAAATGAGTTTCCTAACAAAGAATATAATAGTCAAAATTATAAAATGCTAACTTTCGTGAAAAATATTTTATTAACTATAGAAAACAGAATTTTCAACAATTCTTTTAGGTTTCTGAAAATTTATATGCATTTGAAAACTGAATTTCGCTATTTAGAATGTCTGCCTTTTGGCGCAAATAGAAAATTTTCAACAGGAAGGCTTGCAGTGTAACCCAAAAATGATGCCATATTCATTCTTGGTTTTGCCCTTACATTGAAAAGTAACTGAACTTGATTGTAAGGATTAGAAAGTGGAATAAAAGTTCTGATACTTGTTGAACATTAATATTTAGCATTTGATTGGAGTAAGTAATGAAAAGTCAGAACGCCTTTATTCTGTTAAATTACAAATCGAAGTCGATTATTATTTGAGTTATATTTGCATTTGTCTTTTTTCAAACTTGTTAGCTCTTCCACTGAGCTTTAAAAATGGATTACGATTGTACAATCTCCCCTTCCCCTCCAAAACGTTCTGTAAGTCTCTCTGTCCAAAATTAATTGTTGAATAACTGCTTATATGTGTTAAGATAAAATATTTATCAAGCTATACACGAAGTACTTTATAGAAATGTTTTTAGATGATAAATGCAAAATATTAAGAAAGAATATTTTCTTATGATCATTTATCTTGCTTACGGAAGCAAGGAAGTTTAAAAATGAGTCATAAAGCAGCACAAATTTTGAAGGGTTAGCGGTCTTGGTTATCCCTGACTGTTAAATAAGTTTCATAACAAGTCTTTAGATGTTTTACAAAATTGTTAAGACTAATAAATGCTGCAAATTCTATTTTTCTGCTATGAGGTCTGAATACTTTTCAAAATTCCTTGAGGTGGTGACGTCTTATAGTTGCTCTTTTTGGTAGTATATAGTATAGCATTCAAATCTGGAAATCTGATGGCATATTTTTTTTTTTTTTTTTTTTTTTTTCCCAAGTATCTTAATTTTGAAGACATTCCTAAACCGAACCAAATGCAGGCAAGCATTATGATCCATAAAAAGGAACTGAATGTCAGAAGCTTCTTTGAAAGCTAACGTGGAGCACTGGAATCCCATCCATTTATCTTAACGCAAGGAAAAACATGTAGAAGTATGTGTCCACCCATCGTGATGCCACTGCACATCGTTAGGTAACATTAGTGATGATCGATTAGTGTGAAAGGACATTTTGGATTCCTTACATTATTCAGGCGTGAAAACTACAAGGATCAAAGCATAAGCTAGATCTTAATTGTCATTGAAGAGCACTTACTCCAACTGATTGGATCCAAGCTTGATGTGTCTGATGACCTTTCCGGAAAAAATCTGACGAATGGAACATAAGTTAGCTTCCTTGCATTCTTTTCACTAAATATTCTGTAAGCTGTTTTTCTTGCATGATCGATGTTGTAGAATTAAATTACTAAAGACTACGTTTGTTGATTATCTGCATTCTGCCAGAGAGCTAGAGCCGTATAATGATACCGACTACTGAGAGTTAGACCGCGTTGTGCGATTTTCTGTTTATTGTTCCAATTTTTTTAAATTATTTCCAGAGAATGGAAATAAGTAAGAGTTCCAGAGAATGGATAAATTTATCCTACTGGCTACTTTAAACTTCATGTTATTCAGTTGTACCCAGTTGTAGAGATTTTTTAACTACGGTGGGAGATATTATTTCATGGAAAATCATATTTAATATCTCTTTTGAGAGTAAACATTGATACAAGGGGTCGCTCTGCAGCAGACTGGCCTAATGTCTAAATTTGCGTGCTTCGGTAATAGTCAGAACAATTTTAATTAAATACTTAAAATGTAAACTGTCTCTACCTCCTTCCAATAGAAAATATTAGGATTAATAATTTTACATTAATTAGTAAAATCCTCTATTTTTTTTTCAGTTTAATTTTCAACATAAGCATATACTATGAATTGAATCTGTTATCTGGTTACTATACTAAGGGGCTTGTCATCTGATTTTATTGGTAGAATCTGTTTCTTGCTATTATTAAATTTGATTCTGTAACCTAATGAGATCTAATAGATTCCCCTTGAAACAGTACCAGTGGTAACCCGTTAGTGTATGTTTTTTTTTTTTATTGGGGGATAAAACGATAGGTTTTGGCATGATAGGTTAATTTGCAGCATAGTTTCCCAAGCGTTTTTTGGCTAACCGTTTCTCTTTTCGAGTTCCTTCCCCTGCCCATCGCCTCCTACTCTTACGACAATGATATGTTAAAAGTCTTCTGAATGCAATCTTTTGAATTTTTAGGTATTTATTGTATCCGTATTACATCGTATTATTAATTAAAACGCATTATATAGTATGAAAATAGAATGATGACGATTAAAGACCTCAAAACATTTATAGAAATGAGCTTGACAAAATATGCGGAGAGTTTTACCATGGCACACGAAGTGGCATATACTGAAAAACCTGTTATTTGTGTGTTTTGAATATCATTTCGTGATCATGGTTTTAGAATTTTTGACAGATAATTTTTAACTTTCATCCTTTGGGATAAGGAAATGAATATTCATACTACTTTGGCCATCATCTGTGAAGGCTCGTCAATCGTGATTTGATATAATATTTGTAAAGATTAGGAATATTTGTATTATCAAATGCTTGATGAAATATCTGAGAATGCTTAAGCAAGCAAATTTTCGAAGAGTGCTCTTATTCGTCACCTGCTTCTCAATATCCCCTTCCTGCCCTTCAGATCCATAATGCATTCCTAGGTATTCTTAAAGTCCACCAATGGGCCGTATAGGCATTTCCGAACGCTCACCCAGGAAACAACGATTTACAGTATCAGAAAAGTATACTGAATAATCAAATTATTAAAGTAACCTAATTTTTGCCCAGATGGGACAGTGATTAGTGATGCTAACTGTCGTACCGAAGAGCCTGGTTTTGTATCCCGGAGAAGGCATGTATGTTTGTAAATGTATAGTGTCTGTGCAGCATGAGGATACTTAAAATACTGGCGAGCCAAAAGTTCTGTCGAGTGGTTTGGCTGTAGGAGAAGAGGAGGAGTGGAACTGGGCAAAGTAGCACTGTCACTTATATGGTGCTCCCAAGGGTTATGCCTACGACAGACGTAGTCTTGCACTTCTTGCCGCTATAAAATTCGTGAGCTTGTTCTGATTAAGTCAGACAAGTGAGATTAGCCACAACAACTACAAATAAGCCAATTAAAAAAAATTTTGAATGTAACAAAATTAAATTGAAATCATGATTAAATCTTTTATGAAAATTTAAATATGTATTTTTTTAATGATTTCAAATGTTATATATCTAAAAGAAAGGTATAAAACCACCAGAAATTAAAGCTGTTTTAGCCATTTAAAAAACGTGGTTAATTTTATTGAATTTTCATCGGAAAAAAAATTAAATTTTACGAAATTTTCATAAATTTATTTATTTTTTAATTAGTGGTCAAAAATTGAGTTTATAAAGCAAAGTTACGAGTTTTTTCATTTTAGAACACAAAATAGCCAGATATAGAAGGATCTTACAACTTCAGTCGACACGCAGCAAATTCGCGTCTAAATTTTGGCTTTCCCTTTCAACGACTATCTCCCCCCCTCTAAAAAAAGCTGATTACTAATTTTTTTTTTTTTAATAGCGATTTTTGCAAGTAATGTGCGAAGAAATTTAAGTAACGCCAACCTGACAGTTTAGTGGTTAGGTTGGGCCCAGGTTCGAATCCTGGAGAAGGTTTAGATGTTAGTAAATGTATAATGTTTCACTGTCATGGGGGCCCTTAAAGGCGAACCGAAAGTCCTCTCCAGTGGTTTGGTAGCAGGGGGAAATCCTTAGACCCGTCTCCCGAGGGATTTTTCTTCAAAATTGGGATGGAACTAGGCAAAGTCGTAGTGCCACCTAAAAGGTGTCCAAGGCCCATGTCAACGACAGACGTCACGATAAATTTCGTAAACTTGCTTATTTGTGAGACAAATGAAATAAGTATAAAATTCAGAAGAGAGAGAGAAAAGCAAAATTTCATGCTTTTCAACTCCAGGTGGTAAAACGTCTTCATGCTGTCATCAAAGTAATAAAAAAATCCATTTATCTCCCACTCAGCTCTGAATACACCAGCATTGTAATTATCATTCGAAAAGACTACAATTTGTTCTATGAAGGTTGAGAACTGAATAAACATGAATAGTCTGCAAATTCTGTAAGGCTTCAAATGGCACAATAACACTGGCATGAGAAACAGAAATATCAACCCGTCATATAGACGGGAGCTAACAGTAAGTTGTTAAAACGCTGAACAAATGACATATCAATTGGAAAAAATGGCCATTTTTACAAGTTAACGATGCCTCTTCTTGCTATATTTTATTGGCGATAATAACTGTTATCCATAACAAATAGCTTGTTATATCTTTCAAAATTTAGGTAGTGGGTGCAAACAACAAAAGGGGGGGGAACAGCAATGGAAAGAAATTGAATCATATTTGATACGGTATGTAGTAAAGAGCTACCGTAACTTCAGTTTCTTATTTTAATGTTGGCTCACTTTTTATATAATTCTTTTTCCATATTAACATAAGTATCACCCATCAATATAAATCTAACGAAGATTTTCCGGATGATACATTTTTACCGATAAAAAGTTTGAGCAAAAGTAATCTTAAAAAACGCCTGCTTTCCTTTTTTTCTGTTTCTAACCGTTTGGTTTAAATTGCTGTTAACCACATGTATATTCGAACATATGTTCTGAAATCGTTTGAAGCGGATAGGCAGCGTCATAACTATTTATGAAGCAAATTTATACCAGAGCAGTTCTGCTATCCTTTGTTAAAATTTTCTGAGATTTTTTAGAAAACCTATTTTCTGTAACATATCTTAGAAAGAAAAGGTAATTAATGGGTCTTTCTAATTTCATAATCACATGCAAATTACTGTTTCCTGGAAATATTTAGATTATTTTCCCTGTTAATGATATCATCATTACCTGAAGTTTATAGTATTAAGTGACTTCTGAGATGATAATTTTATTTGAATATGCAATTAAAGTAATGGCTATTTGGACGGAAAAGATGAAAACTGTAATGTGATATTATTAACACAAGAAAAATGCTTTAAAATTTATTTTACATTGAACAGACAAAATTTAATCTTTTATAACAAGAGATTTATCGCTTTGTATTCTGCATGAGGTTTTACTTATGAACAAATAACTGAATTTGAAATCAGGGTTTTGTTGTCAAATAAACCTTTTCGGCACTATTTTTGATGCAAGAGGGCGATTTATTGATGTTTTATGGTAATTAAGTGATATAATGGCATAAGGTATTTTTTAACCTCACAAAGCACGTGTAGTTTGAAAAATAATTGTACTTGAAACAAATGTGATGATTAGAATTCGTAAGTGTAAAGAACAGAAATTTTGTGGCCAAAATCGGTGACGTTCAAGGATGTTTACTATAGATATATATATTTTTTTTATTATTAGTTATTTTTATATATTTATTTACTTATTTTATGCGATGCATTACTATATCTGAGGAAACAAAAAACTTTGACGTTCTTCCCAATGAAAATTAGACTTAATCATAGAAATTTTGCAACATACATGTCAATAGATATTGTAGAATTTTCTGTAGTCAGTTATTTCCATTGCTTACTTTTCTTTTGCTGTATAAGTTTCCTTACTGGGCGAAACGATTTTAGCTTAAATCTTTCTACCTACGTAACACGCGTGTAAACTAAAAACGAAAAAAAGTACGATTTAAAAGTGCCGGAAGAGTCATCCCTCAAATGGCAAGGACGCGATATAATTTTGCCTTAGTTCAAATAAGCTGTAAAAGCGTAAAATGGATTTGACCACCTAAATGTTTCCTTCCGTTGTTCGTATGCATAATATACGCCAATGAAATTAAAATATTTACCTGGATTTTATTGGAAGGTGAAGTTTGTTGCATTAGTTTTTCTTCCCCTTTGTTTTTTGCTATTTATTGTAAAGTATTTAATTTGGTATTGCTCCTGAAAGTGGCTTCTGCTTGGATTTTCAATGATTCAGATCTCTTTCTTGATCGCAATTTTCATTCTAGATTTACATTTCGGAACTCTTTACTTTCCCGTTGCTATTTATGCAATTTTTGTCGCACGCTTAATATATGAACTTTTTTTTATTTTTACACTTCATTTTTAGCATTTGATACATTTTATACAGTTGCTTAGATCAGCTGTCTTCGAAGAAATTGGGCGAAGCGATATGTTTACGATTTAATTTGGTTTGGGAGTTATCCCTGACAGATGGACAAAATTTTGAATCTTACAAGTATTTTTCTTTAAATAGAATAAATGAGAGTAAATGATAAATTAATTTTTGTTAATATTTTAATACACGTTTTATTTTAAATACCTTAATAATTATCGTTTACTGTTCGCACCTACTCAGTTTTCGTTGATCATGCTCGAAATTAATTCATAAAGATCAAGGAAGATGAAAATTTAAGCTTTGAATTTCAACAAAACTTTCAGAAAAATAGCAGTTAGAATTTAAAAAATGAGCTTAGTAGTTTTGGACACCGCAGAGAATGAAGTATTTTTACTTGATTCAACTATATAAACTAACTCTATTAAGTAGCTAAACTAAAGTAGAACTCTAAAGAAGTATTAGTTCCTTCCCTCCCCAATTATAACAAACGTTAAAATTAGTATAATAAGGGAAATATGAATTAAATTCGTATGTTTTTTTGTTAGAATTAACTGTTAAGATTTGTACACTTTTTTTTTTTTTTGTCTACTTGAGGATGAAGTTATATTGCTGCTTTAAAATGTTGAAAGAAAATTAATGTATTATATATGTAATAGTAAATACTTTTATATATTCAAAATAAATATTTCTTTTGTTAAAATACGAGCTTATCATGTAATTGCACTTGTGCATAAGTGCGCAGTAAAAAACGTTTAGCTCCCCTTAGCAGATGGTCCTCGAGTGCTTTGCCATAGTTCAACGAACCAAACCAACCAAAAACGCTTACACTAGCCGAGATCATTAGACACTTTTTCTGAAACATACGTCTCCTGTGATGAGTTTTAGTCTAGTTTTTTAATAATATAATTGCCTAAATTCAAATTTTCTGATTGTGATGTTTTTCTGCGGTCATTTAAGTAGGTCATGTATTTGTGTCTGTTAAATACTGATGTATTAGTAACAAATTAGTTTTTAGTTAGAGCTTTGACGTTTAAATTTCTGTCTTTAATTTATTCTAAAATTTGCATCTGTACTTAGTTTTCATTTGCATGCAGTGAAATGAGGAGCAGGAATCTCCTGTTCTGATTCGCTGTGTATATGAACAGTTTAATTCAAATTCTATTTAATAGTGTCATAGAAATTTGAAAATGACAAAATTTAAATAAATAAAAATAAATTTTTAACCCTTTAAAATTCCCAGTTTTGTAAATTTAGGCTGTATCATAAAATAAATAAATAAATAAAATAAAATAAAAAAAGCAAATTTTTATTTTTTATTATTAAGCTGTTTTTTGAATATTTCTGTTTGGCGGCAAATTCACTTTTTTTCTAGTTCGTTCTCTAAAAAACATTACTCTCGTGCATCTGAAAAATATGTGCATATATATATATATATATATTTGTGCTTTTAGGAAGTTCAATAAACAAATGTTTCCACGTGAAATGTATTTGACTATTTTAACGCCTCATAGACAAGGCAAAAATTGTGCATCTTAAAAAAGTGTAATTAAAGTAATACTATAGTAAGTTTATAGAGAGTCATAGGCTATTATTTGATTGGATGCTTATTTTCCGTCTTTTGTATGTTTTTTTTTACCTACTTGCTGAACTTATTTTGAGGAGTTCCAAATGAAAGTATCGGTTGTTTCTTATTTAGACTTCAGCTCTGCTCTGATAAAAAATTCATTAATTGAAAATTATTGAACTCAAAAGACGAACAGAATAAAAATGGTAAATCCGTAACGAATTCAGCTTTGCTCGCATTGCTCCTCCGGTATTTCTTTCTTTTTTTATACCCCTTTTTTATACTGCTCCGTATGTGTATGTCTTTTTTTTTTCCCTTAAACCAATTCATCACTGATAATAGTTTCATTTTAAATAGGACAAACTAAAGGGCTGTAATGCGTTGAAGTGGCTGGCGCCAGCAATTCTTTCGTCGTTGTGCAATTTCTCGCAGACAGTTTTTCCTTGTTTTTCTCCTTGGTGTTTTTTTATATGCTTCCTTGTTCTTATGTTTCATGCTTTGGCTCGGAGGGGTTAGAGTGGAGGTGCGGATGGTTTTTGCTCCGCTTTTTCTGTGTCTGGTTTTTCTTCTTATGTAGCTCCATCTTACGACCTTCGAGGAGTCGGAGGAGGTTTTTGTTGCAGACGTCTGCCTGCTTCTCTTCTCGAAAAAACAACCAAAAACAACTAGTCTAGACAGCGAACAAAAATAATAGCTTTGGAGCTCATATAAGAACGCGAGCCACTCAATTTAATATTTCCATGAACGAGCAAAAAATATCCTAAAAACTGTTTTCATCATTTCGAGCGAAGTGAAAAAAAAAATTTTTTTAGTTGTAGATTGAGTTTCCAGGAAATCGTTAGTTTTGCCCCCACCCTCGCACTTCCCGACCCTCCTCAACCTTTCTTCTCCTTCCTCTTCTACCAATATTTTTTTTTCCTCTTTTTTTTTTTTTTTTTTTTCTGTTTTTTTTTTTTTTTAATCTTTGCTGGAGGGTTTTTTCTTCCGCTTTTTATGCCTGCTTCGCAGAAAAAACACACATAAAAAGATTAATGAAGAAAAAATTCCAGACAGTAGACTCCGCATAGATATTGATCTCGGATTTAATGTTTTTTTGCGATAGACACGCGTGTGTGAGGAAATTTTTTTTCCTCCTTTCATTCGCTATTTTTTCATCGGTTTCTTTTCCTCCTTGTTTCTTATTTATTTTATTTCGAAGTAGAATGTCGAAAACAGATCGATGGATAGAAATTGGATAAACAGTAACGAACGCGCGTCTGAAAACTTAGTGTGCATGTACCATTAAATTATAAAATTTAATATGGATTCTTGGAATTTCATTGTGGCTAGATGTTTAGAGAAGTGAATTTATTGAGGATGGTAGTACGTCTTTTTCATTGAAGGAAAACAATCTTTGTAGAATATTGCATTTTCCTCTTAATTATTTTATTTCCAGGAATGCATTCATTCTAGAGATTTCAAATATGTTTTTGGCGTATCTATATATCTGAACCATGCATATATATATAGTGCATATTATAGCGATGTGTATACGCAAGGATCTGAAACTAATTAATTTTTTTTAATAAACTGGCATGCAAATTTAAATTCTAAATGCCAATATAACCTAAATATTCAGAAAATACATATTCTTCCCATTGAAAATAAAAATAAGAAACTCGTGTGATATTTTATAACGTGTAATTTTTCACAGCAAAAGCCCTCGGCGTGAGAGAAGAGTCAAATGCAATTTTAATTTGAGCTTAAAAATGCATTAGTTCTTTACATATGTGTTTTACACACACATGTATATATGTGCATGGGTATGTTTGTGCACGAAAGAAAAGGAAACTATATATTCATGTAATTGCTATCTTCCTCTGTATATATACATATATATGTGTATGTGTATTTTTTTAGTATATTTATATAAGAATATGTAATGGTATTCTAAAAAAGGGGGGCTACGGACTTTATTTTCTTAAATATTGTCTAATACAATTAGGAAATTTCAAAATAATTGATGAGTCAAAATATGATATAGAGTTTTACGAAAGTAATTTCAGCACTTTGGATAAAATGGTTCCGAAAATATAAAATTTAGAGTTTTACATGGCTATTGTATAGAAAAAAAGTTCAATTTGTAAAATGTCTCCTATGTGTGTAACTTTTTTCTAATAAATTAAGCGAAATGAACTTCGTATATTAATAATGAGTAATTAGTAGGGTTTCTTGGGCCTAATTTCAGAATTAATAGTTAGTGCTGCTTTACCTTATATAAAAGCATTAATCAGAAAAATCAGCTGTTTTAGGTTTGCAATTGTTCTTCTAAATTTAGGGATTTTTTTTGGGAATATTTGATTGTAAATGTGCACTGAAAAGTGACCTGAGTCAGCAAATTTGTTCCGCAGTATATTCACAGTTTTCCACTTAAAAGTATAGATTTTCTCGTATTAAGCTTATTAAAGCATAATGATTGCTTTACAGATCGATCTTTTTATTCTGCTGTGACCATATTAAAAAGCTAAATTTTATATTTTGAAAAACCATTCACTCCTAGTGCTGAAACTATTGACAAACTCTGGAGTTAGAATGCGTGTCTAAGATGACTGCTTTAAGGAAGTAAATTATCTACCCCCTTTTTTTCAAATAGCTTTCTTAGGTGTATATATGGTATAAGTGTCCAGTGGTGATCTAAATGCAAGCACAATATGTATGCTATCGGAATTTCTTTCAAGTATCTTGAAGTTTTTTTAATAGCGTTATACATGCACAATATTATTACAAAATAAGTATATTTTAAATATATTGTTATGCGTGTGTGATAGAAAATCGGTATTTGTATCTGTGAACAGAACTAACAGGTAGAAATATAAGACGTGACACAAGGTAAGACATTTATTTAATTCGTGTATTGCTGATATCGCAGCTATATATGAATAAGTAGCTTCTTGTCATATGTCTTGTTTTTTCGTATATAATCATAATGTCTCAACAGCTTCTATCATAATACTCCCCCTCTTGGGGATTTATTTAGGCTATTTTAAAAATTATTAAAGGGTAATTTGTTAAGAAAATAATAAAACTTCGGAAATGTAGAATTTTATGCGCGTCCGTATATTAAACAAGGAAGACTCTTCCTTTAAAGAAGGAAAATTTTCAGAAGCGAATATTATGAGGTGCAGAAGTCTTTCAGAATGAGCCATCTTTTATCTAATCATTACTTCTATAAATTATATCTGTGACACTGGATTCTAGAATGATGATTTTAGAAATTATGATAGGAGCTTGTTTCTGAAAAAAAAAAAAAAAGTTTCTTTTCTGAAAATATTTGCATCCAATTTATCTGTGTTTTCTTCTCTCGTTAACAACGTCTCTTTCAAATTTGACTGTACAGTCTGATAAAATACCGTAAGCTAAAAATATTTAACGTTTTGTTCGAAGCAAAACTATGTATTTCGTTTCGGCTTTGTTCCGTTCTTCAAAGAATATTTCACTTTCATTTTCATGAATCGAAGGTTAGAAACCCGACTGAGTTCTGCTTTCTTAGGAAATGTATGTATTTCATGAAAATTTAGGTTGTCCTGATGTTTCATCATGGAATTCACTTTCCTTTTTATTAAAAAAAATGAAACATTAAGCAGGATTTCTGTTTGTATATATACACACGCACACGCACACGCACACACAAATAGAATAGTTCTCAAAGTCTCGCACTCGAGTACCAGCACTATATATATATTTTTTATTTCAATAACTGATTGCTAAAATATAAAATAAAATTCAATGAGTTTCATTTGCTGTCAGATTTTTAAATGAATAATTGGCAAAGATGTCTGAGATCTGTTTGTTATATTTCAGTGATATCGTATAACTAGGCGTTACGTTACAAAATGTTATGTGTTGAGGCATTTTATTATGAGTTGTTGCAATGGGTGTTTATTAGAGAGGCCAAGGAAAAAAAAAACTATGCTGGAACTGTGGAGTAAGCCCTTTACATTAAGCGAAAAGAAAGTAAAGTAGAGTATGTTTTTTGTTATAAATAATTAAATTAATGTTTTATGGAGTTATTTATTTAATTAAATAAAAATATGATTTTAGGAAGGCTTCTTGTCATATGATTATTTTGTTTTCTTTTTATTTTTAGTACTTGATTTTTATTATTGCTGAATGGGACGATTTTTCGTATTTATTGAAGCATGTGTCGGGTAAAAGTGACAGAGAAACGTGCGAGCAAAATGTAGGTTATAATACTCAAATTCTTTTTCCAAAGATTGCTCTGGCTGCAATTAGATTGTGGTTGAGCGATTTGTCACTCATCATTGTGGAACAGGATATCTAGTCTTCGGGGAGAGTTTCTTTTAAGCCTTCGCTTAATCGAACGACAATGGAAAAATCAAATTTTTGTTTGCGCCTCGGCGTATATGTTCCGGAGACACTCAATACGCGCTTTTGATGACATTTTCGCCCGATTACTGTGCGAATGGAATTGTTAAGTTGTCGAGTTTTAACGGATAAACTGGTGGTTCTTTTTGTTATTCTCGCTTGTTTTCGCTGTGGGAAGAAGGTCAATTTAGTGTTTAGAATCTGCATAATGTGGAAACTTTATTTCTTTCCTCTTTCTAACAATGCACATTTTGTTTATAAAGATTACTCTTCAAAATAAATGCATTTCTCTCTTTGTATACTTTTTTTTTTTTTAAAGTTTGCTGTGTAAATACCATCTAAAAGTCTAAATTACTCTGTTTAATTTCCAGCTAAACGATAAATTTAATTAACGGTTTTCTACGTACTATTATTGCAATGCAGTTCTCAGATTTAAACAAAACAAATTTAAACATTTTTCGAAGGTTACAGAAACTAGAAAATAAATTTGAATTTTGATACACACTAAGCCTGTTATATTTTAATTTAAGTATTGGTTTACAAACCAAATAATTTTTTTATCAATAATTAAATTGATTTAAGGAATTAAAAATATTTTCTGTGTTTAATTGCATGCGTATGTCTCATTTCTTTTACTCAGGTGGAGCAGATAACTGTGGGCTCCGTTCTCAATAACTTCATGTTTAACTCAATGTTGAAAGAAAGTTTTGATATATATATATATATATGCACATAATAGTAATTATTTATCTGTAATAAATTCTCTTATGTGACCAAAAATTCCGATGTGCTCAACAGTCCTTCCCCTTTATTTTCTTCTCAGGTTTATTGCGTACATAAAATACATGAAGTCATCAATATCCGTATTACAAATTGCTCCCCAAAACTACATTCTAGGCAAGTAATCATAAGGACAACTCCTCACAGTTGTCAAACCAAAACGTCACGCATCGTCAAAAATTCGAGGGCCGTGCATATACACTGAATTCGTTCCTACAAATCTGCTGAAGCTGAAAATGTACTGCTCCTTGAAAAAGTGAAAAAGTGCTATACTCCGCAGAAAGCTTCAATCGACGGGCAGCACCCATTGACTCCACGCTAAAAGCGCTGGTGCTTTCTTTTGCTCTCATCTACCTCCTGGTAAAATGCTAAAAAACAACTGTCTGTGTAGTTTTTTTAAAAGATAACAAACAAATGTCTTATAACGTTTAAATGAAAACTGCATGTTTCCGATTTTCGAATTTTAAATTAGATTTGCTTATATTCGTAAATAGGTCGGTGGGAGGGGGGGAAGCAGACGTCATCTCGCGTATGGATATATTTTAACGTATAAAAATGAATTTAAAAAAGAAATAGGAAATTTTTTGATGAGTATCTTAGAAAAACTATTTTTGCAAAAATTTAACCGCACAGTACTCGTAGCCACTGAAAAAACTACGAATTTTTTAATTTAATGAAATTTGAAATACAATTTTTTTATTACAAGCTTTATAACCATAGCTGATACTAGTTATTGAAAAGTCCTATTGTTTTGAAATGTTCATGTTATTTTTGTTCTCCTTACGTAGCATTGTAATAAGGTTTTTGAGTTGGATTTATTTGAACCGTACTCATTCATTATTTATTCTTTAATTGGCTTTTTTTATAGCGCTAAAAAAATCTTCCGTGCAGATTTTTCTATAAACATCCCGAATAATGTTGTTCATAGTCACATGAAATCAATTTTTAAGCCCTGTTTAATTTTTATTATGTGTTCTTTCTGCAGACGTATTGCAATTTCATTTACTCTTTACTTAAAATATTCGGATTGTTAACAGTGTGCATACTATAGCTTTCATAAGTTTTTCTTACAATAATAAAATGGTTTTATGTTTCACTGCCTTAAAATAAGTATTTCAGTTTTCTCTTCTTACTAGATGTATTTGAGGAAAGGATTTAAATTTTTACTTTAGGGAATTCCAACTGTAATTTAAGAAATCTTCCAAACTTGCGCCTATTACTCCGAATGGGTGTTATTAATATGGCTTTCATTTTCTGCTCAAAACCGTATTATTTATCACTTGCTCCAGTAGGGACTCTTTTTGGATAGTCTGTTCTTGAAATTTTTTTTTTTAATATAAAATGCTAACTTGCTTAAAATAAGGTAAAAACTGATAAAATAATGAAAGCTTTAATATTTATTTACTTTACTCACTGAAAGCTTTCATGAGGGGGGAAAACGTATTACGTTATTGCTTAAAAAGTTTTAATGTACCCCTTCCCCACTTAATGTTTTCGTAACTACGAAACTGATCATTTTTTTTTTCTTCTTTTTTTATAATGTCAATCTCTGAAAGGTTTTGCTCTGTTCAGCACAAAATCAGCTGGTATGTGTAATCAGATATACCATGATTATAGTCAAGGAAACAACTTTTATCATGTAATCTGAGATAGCATTTTCCTTTTTCTTCTAGTAGAGTGAGCTACTAAATTAAAAATAAATAAATAAATGCATTGAAAAATTATATGTATGAAATTTTGCAGCTTGGTACTCAGTAATAGTCATCCCCCCCAATCTTTTAACCTTTTATCAAAGGTTTCTTCCAGTTTTGAGCCCTAATTTGTGCCGGTGTTAAGTTAATATTTAAATTCGATTTATTTATTATATTTAGCATTTTTTTACTAATGCTGCTGCCTTTTACTACTTGGTGCTTCTTCTACCAGGGCCATGACTTCTTTTCGATTTCCTTATATTAGCGAGAAACCCGTTTCCCTTTCTTTTCTTGTGGTTGCGACTTGTAATTTAGAGCATCTAAAATTTGTTATATGCCTACTTGGTATTTTATAACCATTATTAATCATCGACAATATAAGTCCCCCCCCCAAAAAAAGTGCATGCTTTTCGTAGATTTCATATTTTTAACCTCAAAGCTTCATTCCCCTTCCTCTTTCCCAATATTTTCTTTTGTTACACTTTTTTTCTTTTATATTCATTTTTACGTCTTTGTGTCTACATTTTTAAACACATTAACATCGAATATGATTTATAAGTAATGAAAGTGAATATATAAGTGAATAATTATCGCTTTGTACGATAATTAATTGCAGGTAAATGGTACGATTTTTATGCAGTGAGTGTAAAAAGAGATAGATAAATATGATAGATAAAATAGTGAGGTTTAAAGAATGCAGAGTGCAAGTTAGTTGCAGCAGGGCACACACAATGTACTTGGAGACCTTTCCGCGAAAAATTCCATTCACGGAGCCTTTTCTGTTAGTAATTGATGTAAGGTTTATGTGATTACGGCAAAGTCTCGAGAGCTATCTGCCTAAGGGAAGGCATGCTTTCGTGGAGGATTTTCTAAGGGAAACTGGCTCGTATACACTTTACATCTAGAGAAAAACACGAAAACGCCCATGCAGCCAACCCGTTCGCGAGATTCGAACCTCGGACCGAACTACCAATTTTTAGCACTTTACCGCTTGGTCGCTGGTGGGCCAACTAAGGACAGAACTACTAGTTTTCAGTTGTTTTATTTACTTTACTAATTTTAACACTTCTTTCGTCTTCTAGCAGGTTTAAATTAATCAGTTATTTCGGGAATTTTGTTTTCTGGACAGAGGGTTTGCAATAAAACTAGTCACATCTGTTTCTTATTTGATTAATGGATATTTTCATCAAGTTAGTTAATTAATTTAATTTACTTATATATACTTGGATTCTGCGTTTAGTAAAGATTGTAAAATAGAAATCGTTGTTATTGCTATTTATTTATTTTGAATTCTCATTCCGTTCTTCCGTGGACCGAATACGTATTTAAGTGAACTTTATTTTTGCAAGAATTACATGAATTAGAGAGGCAGTATAAAACAGGATACAAAACATACTTTTTCCCGATAAAATTAATCAATGAAATTGCTTTTATAACTAAACGCAAAATTCCCTTCTATTTTAACTAAATTAAACCGTGAACTTAATTTTTATTTTTCTAGGCTCTAAAATAACCAAAGCCTATAAACGATAGGTAATTGCTTTCCCACTGATGTGCATGAGGTATTTATCTGATACATATTGGAGATCAATCTGTATGTCGAAAATGATCGTCTATATAACACTGTGTTGTATTATCTTGCTGAATTACTTAAACGACCCCCCCTAGAAAAAAGTAAAGATGTATAAATAAACTAACTGCAAGAATAATTATATTTGTCTTAAACAACCGTTTTGGATGTCTGGAATTTGAGTAATTATTGTTCTACGATACTAAAAATAAATAAATAAATAAAGGCCTTTACGTTACAAAGTTGTGTCAAAATTTTAAATTAAATTTGATATATTCTACTTTCATTGTACTGAAAACATATTTTTCGAAAACCTTGTCTCTAAAATTTATTTATTGTGAGTTACATATACTCTGTGAAGATAATTGCAGTGACTGGTCATTAACAAATTTTTTTTTATTCCATACTGATTTTTTTTCCTGGATCAAACTGATGCTGGAACGAGTAGTGATGTTTAAAATGCGCTTTCTGAAGTACTTTACATGGCTTTTACTTAGAAACTCCTTTTCTCTTTTTAAGATTTTGATTGGATGATTATTTTTTAACCTACAAGCTGTCTCTAGATTCAACAGAAAAATCATTCCTTAATAAAGTGTTTTTAACAATTCCTGAATCATTTAATGTTTTATCGGGATATTTTATTTAATTTTCTTATGCCTCTTGGCAATTTCAATTAGATGCTATTGCATACCCTCTGGCATTATGAATTTCTGTCATCTCTTTTTGTAAGTTTTTTCTGCTCTCAAAAGACTTTTAATTGGACGAAAATTAGGTTACGATTTGTGGAGAAATAGAAATTTTGCATTCTGAATTTATTCTGCGCGTCTGATATTTCTTTTATATTCATTCCTCGAGTGTGTTGTAGTTTTGTAGCTAATAGTTCGGAATGTCTTATTATTACATTGGATGCCGAGGAAGAAGGTGTGGTAAAAATTTGAATATTAAAGATTTTTGTTTGAAGCCATATTTTAAGATAATTATTCAATTATATTTCGAATAAACACAATTCTCTTTAGAAAGAACGCATTTTTTCTTCCCAGAATTGTTTCATGTAGCGTTTAAAAGGAAGATAATAAGAAACGTATATAATTGCGCGTGAATTTGCTTTATGGCAATTTAAAAAATACCCCTCCCCCCCAAAAAAAGCACGTCGTTAAGTACCTCTCCAAAATAATTTAAATTTAAGTATCTACCATATTACGTTGAAACTACACTATGACTAATGACTAGAACTATTCACCGCGATGATTATCAATCAAAAAAGTGTAAATCTGTAATTATAGACATTTGTAGTTTACTCAATCCATTGAAGCAAGCACGCACTTGCCTACTTTTGTGCTATTACGTTCAGTTTATTGTATTTATGGTTTCGAAATTATTTCAATTTATGCTGTACTTGTACTAAAATGTAAAAACTCCTTTTACAAATAAAAGGCATAGCTTAAATTTATCCAAAATGAAAATGAGTGCATGTAGTTCTCGAGC